>SNQJ01S0007426.1:39982-72434 GCA_010110895.2 Picea sitchensis | reverse complement strand
AACAGAAAAGAGCAATAAAAAAAGCACTAAGTATCTAGCTAAATAATGGGAGTACAAATTAAGTGCAGAAAAAAAAAAATAAAAAAACCATAACAAGTAGAAAAATCAAATGTTAAGGTGTGTCAGAACTAGAATCCAAGGTCTAATAAGGAGGTGAAGAAGGGGGGAGAGAAGAAGGATCCTCCACCAACTCATCAATCACCATGAATGGGATGATTAATGGGAGTATCTAGCTAACTAATGGGAGTACAAATTAAATGCAGAAACAAATCCATAACAACTGAAAAGTAGAAAGAAAAAATATTAATACCTGCTAGAACTAAAAGCTAAGGTAGAATGGGTAGGTGAAGGGGAGAGAGAAGCTCCTTCACCGAGTCATCAATCACCAAAAATGAGTTGATGCAATGCCTCATAATGTCATCTAGAGAATACCCGAGGGCCAAGGGGGGCTGGATATGTAATCTTAGGAGGAGCGATGGATCAAAGAGATCATAATACACCTCAACAGTTACATGTGTTTCTTCATTGGATGCCAAACTAATTAGTGACAGAATGTTCCTCTCTTTCTGAGTACTAAAATAGAAACCATTTCACACCTAACTAAACTTTAATTTGTTGTCCATTCAGTGCATGATCCATCCCTTGTTGAAAATGAGACACCATGCAAAGTTTCAATTCGTTGGATAGAGGATAAACCACTCTAGGAAATGCACCTTCCACCTATTAGAGATATCTTTGTTATGCTAATAATACCCACCATAGATGTGTCCTTCTATTGGTATATTTATTCAAAATCAACACTCCTCATATTATTCATGATCATAATATCACTTCCCCCTTTATGTATGCATCCTTGTTTGGATCAACGCCCTTTTGCTGCTATGGTTCAATGAATAGCAGCCAGACTATTAGTTGCTACTTTCCACAAACTACCATCTTCTCCACCATTTTATACCTCAAAAATAATGTCCTTTCCATATTGAGAACATAGAAGTTCTCCTACATTTTGCTAGCACGTTTATGTAAGTTTCTGTGCTAACCCATTTTTGTAATTTTCAAAGTTACACGGAGTAGAATGGTGAGTAGCATGTGGATAAGAATGTGTTTATTTTTTCTAAGGAGAGAGCACACTCTTAGTGTGTTTTCAAATCTTTACATGCAAAGAGTAAACAACAGTTAGGGTGTAGTAATATAGGCAGTTTCACATTGATTTTAGACAGCAAGTGGCAGAGAATGCATAATGTTTCATTTGGTTTCCATCTTTAGACAGTATGGAGGATGAAGTCTTAGAGGAGAAGGGTAATTATGTAATGTTGAATTTTTTTCATTGTATGGATGGGATCCTTTCCGGTTTAATGTTAATTTTCTTGTAATTCTCAAAATTATTGACAATGAATAAAAACTTGAGGGCTTGGTCCACATGCTTTCTCTTTTATTTCTTTTGTATTGAATTATATTGATAAATACTTATTGATCCAGGCAGAAATCAATGGCCACCCACCTATTCCACTGGCTCAAAACAAGGGTTTCCACCTTGGCAGTTTTTTTTATAGCTTTTCAGGTCCTAAACTTCTGGGGCCATTTAGAGGCCCTAAACAACATTTTTTGGGCTCGTCATAGTCAAAATGCAAGCTTTATCCAGAATGTGACGAAAAAATGTGTAGTCCTGGGATAGACCTTTCCAATGAGCTATTGTGCACCAAAAATTGAGTTTGTATACAAAAGTTACGCCCTTGGGAAGTTGACGTATCAACTACCCCCCATCGGGGCCCACAAATATTTTGGCATTTCATCTTCTAGGGTTAGGGTTTTTTATTTTCTTTATGTTAAAAAGGCCTCTAGAGCCTCATTGTAAACATCATCATATTCTTGTGAACGAGTGTAGCTGTCACATCTCTTCTCAAAGATAAGCTCCCAACATTTTAGCGAGTCATTCACTCTGTATTTTAAAGTTTCTGTACATTTTCGTCTTTAATCAAAATTGTGTATTATTGTATCTTTGTGTTTCTAGAAATATATTTGTGTATTTATTTATTATATTTCCGCCTTCATTTCGTTCTCAAAATAATATGGATCTGTGGTATCAGAGCAGGCTTCTCCTTTTCGTTTCTTAGTACATGTCCCCGACGAAGTCAGGGTATAGAGAGTTGAGACTTGAGCTAGTTTGTCTTGAGGAAAACCACTCTCTCCAGCACAAGTGCCCTCCCATGGTGGAAGAGAAGAGAGACGAGGGAGCAAAATATCCGATCAATTTGTTTCTCGTGGAAGTCCTCGTGTAACAGAGGAATGAGATGTTGGAGAATTTTTCCCAAATCCTTCAACGATTGCCAACAATAACAGGCGTGTCTTCGTCAAGAAGTCACTTTGGAGACGTTGCCCCATTCAAGGTACAATTTAATTTTGATATTCTTGTATTTGAAGGTCAAATCGATGCATATGCTTTGAAAAAATGGTTAAATTTGCTAGAAGGTTATTTCTTTGTTCACAATTTTTTCGACAAATAAAATATCACATTTGCGCTCCTTAAGGCTCTCCCCCATGTCAAACATTGGTGGGAAACTTACTGGGAGAAAAAWTCCATAGAGGATTTTGGAATATTTGGGGTCAAGTCCACTTGGGATTTTTTTATGGATGTGTTCAAGGAGCAATATTACCCTGTGGAAAACTATGACGACCAGTACATGAGATGGACCACACTACATCAAGAGAGGGACCAAACAATGTCATAGTTCACCAATACCTTCCATACCTTGCACACCAATCTGGGTATCAAATACTCTGAGAAACATCTAGTTCTAAAATACCGCGGGGCTCTACACAGGTACATCCAAACCGAAATGGAGTTTCAGGACATCTCATCACTGGGAGAAAATTATCGATATTATATCAAAATCGAGAAAAAATTTAAGCACCAGAACAAATGGGAATTTGGTTTTGCAAATATGAAACAACCAAAGTATGGTAAAGGCATCCCTAATCCCCATAATATCCAACCTCAAGACAACCATTCCAAGCCACAGGAAAAGAAGGGTAATAGGGAGATGAAAAATGACATTGGGAAGTGGTACGACTTCCACAAAAACCCTTGGCACAACACCAATGAATGTCGCTCAAAACAGTCATTGGTGGATGAGCTCAAAGAAATAGAGTTGAGCCTCGACTCAGACTCTGATTCAAACAATAATAAAATGAGACAGATCATTGATGTAGAACCCACTGCTATTGTCGCGACCGCAACAATCCAACCAGAAGAACCAAAGGATCCTGACGAGGGGGAGCCCCTCTTCCATTCACAAATGTGGGTGAAGGGGACCCTACTGCATTTTATTGTGGATAGAGGAAGTCAAAAGAACTTCATCCTAGCAGAGTTCATAAAGAATTTGGATTTTCTGACAACACCACACCCATAGCCATAGAACATTGGATGGCTTCGCCAGGGACGAGATATTCATGTCAACCAACAGTGTTGTCTGTCTTAGGGCATCAATCCCTTCAAGGATGAGGTATTGTGTGATGTTTCTCCACTAAAAGTATGTGATGTTCTATTAGGCCAGCCATATATGTGGAATCGTCATGTTGTTTATGATTCTTGACCCCGTAGTGTCATTTTTACTTTGGGGGGTCATATCTACAAGATACCAGAGGTAGTTCCGACTAGTGTCCCGAGAAAACAGTGCTGCAAAGTAATCTCTCATACCGCAAATTTTAGCATCTTCACGGTATTTTCAGAAGAGAAGGACACTACAATCACTGCAGCCTTATCCCAAGACCCTTCTATCCAGTACAAGAAGATCAACAAGATTGTAGAAGAGCACCAAGATATTCTTACTGCACCTACAAGGGTGCCTCCACATTGTCCATTCAAGCAAAGTTATAATAAATCCCTTCATGTTCTTCATATTGCATCTTCATCAATAGATTCCTCCCACACTTAGTAATATCATGCATCTATATCGGTTGAATGGATCCAATCCCTCCAACAACAGGGTCATAGCAACCTTCAACAAGCTAAGCAGGACAGTTTCTTCAACAAGGCAAGCAACTCACCAAGGTTCAGATTCAACAAAAGTTTCCCCAGGGACTTGACACAATGGAAACCATTTCTTCCTAGAGAGAAGAATGATCCAGGTGGAAATCGATTTCCACCCACCTATTCCACCGGCTCAAAACAAGGTTTTCCACCTTGGCAGTTTTTCTACATCTTTTCGGGTCCTAAACTTCTGGGGCCGTTTTGAGGCCCTAAACAATATTTTTTGGGCCCTCCACAATCACACTTTAGGCTTTAGCCAGAGTGTTATGAAAAAATGTGTATTCCTCGGATAGACCTTTCCAACAAGCTATCGTGTGCCCCAAACGAAGATCGTATGCAAAAGTTATTCCCTTGGGAAGTTGACGTATCGACTACCCCTATTGGGGCCCGCAAACCTTTTGGCATTTCATCTTATGGGGTTAGGGTTTTAGATTTTATTTATGTTAAAAAGGCCTCTAGATCCTCATTGTAAACATCATCATCTTCTTGTGAATGAGTGTATCCATCACATCTCTTCTCAGAGATAATCTTCCACCATTCTAGTGAGTCATTCACTCTGTATTTTTACAGTGTTTGTACATTTTCGTCTTTAATAAAATTGTGCATTATTGTATCTCTGTGTTTTTGGAAATATATCTGTGTATTTATTTATTATATTTCCACCTTCACTTCATTCTCAAAATAATCTGGATCACTTACAACCTTTCATTCTCTATGATTAAGAAAGCTTCATGCGATTTTGTGAGCATTCCTCCCCTATTTTTTATGTAGTGGTTGTTTTGACGAAATAACAATGTTTTCCAAAGGGTCATTGTTTTAAAGTATGATTAGTAGAAGTAGGAAAGAGGCATTTAGTTTCACACTTAATTACCTTTATTTTGATTTTAAATAGCTCAGAATTATGTTCAAATATATGTCGCAAACCTAAAGGCACCGCCCATTTTAGTGCCAATTAGGCATGTTGACTTCTCAGACCACTGTGATGAGACTCATTAAGGACGCTGACCCAGAGAGACCATGGAATTTTCCAAACTACAATCCAAAACATTTCTATGTGACCTCTTACTAAGTGACTCCCAAAAGATGTACAATAACGTGGATTTTTTTTTTCACAAAGCATCTTTATGGTTTGACAATTTTTTTCTTTCAACTATGAAATAATGTTCAATTTAAGCTAGGAAATTATCCATAACAATTCMTCCTAAATTATGCACTTCAATATTTTATTTTGAAATAAAGTTATGAAGAATAACTAAAGATAAATMTGATATCAACCCATTATCATTTTTCCACACTAGAAAAATKATAAATTGCATTTTGAAAAATGCAATTCCCTCTTTTTTTTCATTGTGTTTTTTCAATTAATGTAAAAACATTTATTCAACTATRTTTTWAAAAATGTAGTTTGTCCTCAAATTGGTGTGCCTCACTTAATTATGTGCCCCAATGCATATATATTAAAAAATGCATCGATACCAATTTTATTGACATAATASAAATGTAAACCTTCGTTATTAAAATTTACGGATGTTTTGGTTTGTGGAGGTTTTAACAGATGTGACGGTTCGGTGCGTTTCATAGTTTGTCACATCGATGTGTTCTATATATAGATGCATCGGTGYGGTATAAAATAAATAAATGCACCGATAAATTTTAATATCGGATGCATGCACGTACTGATGATGGTTTTGGATCAAATGTAGGGAAAGAATGTTATAATGTCAAATGGACACTACTTCATTTTCCATATCATTTCATATCAATGCAAGTTTGTCAACTTCTCCCACACCGTTTGAAGTAAGTCTAGATTGTATTTATAATTCATTTATCTAATTGAATTTATGCCATTTATGCACATGCATTTGGATAATTGTTCATTGAATTTTGTAGGATCATAAATTAGGATCGAGTTTGAATGAGCAAGATATTCCACCAGTGAAAAAATGTCGCAAGATCTTATTAGGAGAAAGATACCACATGAAATTGTTTGATGAAAATGGACAATTTCTTTACCCTTCCAATTGTAACATACCATCTTCTAGTAACATGCATCCTATCTCAATGGTATTATACCCTGAATTGGATTTCTTTTATGACATGCCAGTGGTATGTGGTTGCTCAAAATGTAAAGGGTTGAAGAAGAACAGGTGATGTGTCACATTGTCTCATTATATTAATGATCGACTACCCAAAGTTGATGGTCTAATACCTCCCACTACAATCAATAATCCAATATGTTCAATATAGAAAAGACACATAGAAACACTTACATATGCTCCTTTTTTGAAAAGTTGGAAGCCAAATCAACTACATTTCCTCCTAAATTGGCCAACCCATCTCCTTTTGTTGAGTCAATGGAGAGTTATTATAGTGAGCCAAAGTATAATATTAATACTACCCAAAACATCACTACTAGGAGATCAAAAGCGTTGTATGAACTAAGATAATAAAAAAATGTCCAAGTACACACTAAAGTATGTTCAATTGATGGAAGGTATCGATGAATTTCCCCTTCCTATCCATCTACAAAGCAAATACCAAACTAGTTACAACCGAGCTTTGTATGGCGCTTGGTCATTGTCCCTGTGCCCAATGTTGGAACCAAATTCTCTTTTTGTGGTAATAGTTATATGATTTCCAAGTCAAATAGAGGTAACTACAAATCTTGGGTTGTTTGTCCTTTCACATGTGTTTGTTCCTCTCAAATAATCAGTGGCACTTATGCCACTTTGTGGTCCTCTTTATAGTCAGTCTGATTACTTGAATATTTCCAAATACAAACATATCATTGAATCCATGTATAGTATGTGCATGAATGGTTATGTTTCTAGAAACTTTAACATGAAAAACTTGTTATATATTGATGGTCATCCATGAACTCATGGGAACATCGCAGGGTTCACAAATAGTTGCAAGGCCTCATTATTTAGTGCAAATTGTTCCTTTGAGGAACACTCCAATGACAAAGAGTTCTTTATGAAAAGGAAGCCATCCAGATTTGTTGTTGTGCATGCAATACATAGTTTGTCTCCTAGTGACGAGTTGTTAATAAACTATAACTTTTGTAGACCACCAATAGCTCGTCAAAAACACCTTGCATTGGGTCTACCTTTAGATGTCCCCTTGGGGCATAAGAAAAAAATGATTGAGTAATTGTATTTTTAGATTTTCGTCGGAACTAATGTAAATGTATTTCTTAATTCGACATCCGTATTATAAAATGGTTGGTTGCATGTTACAATCATTAGATCAAATATGGGGACTAAGCTCTCTATAACTTCTACACGTGGACTTTTGTTTTGTTTATTTAATGAGTTTTCTTAATATTTTTATATTTTTATATATTAACAATGAGCCTTATCCATTATAAGTCTTGCACACTAGGGATTGTATTAGGGCCTAATATCGCCCACATGTGAAAAATAATGTCATTGCCCTTAAATTTGATGCTTACGGATTATTCATGATGCAAAGGGCCCTATAATATCAAATAGGCTCACAAAGAGAATATGGAAAGCATCACTTAGTTAAGGATCTCTTAGGATTAATTTTGGAGGGAAGATTATAGTTGTATATTAGCTATTTGATAAGACATGTATTAATAAAATGATTTTGATTACATGATTACAAAAAATATGAGAATGAATATTAGTTATTGTAGAATTTACATATAACACTAATGTTATAGGATGCATGCACATTATGTAAAATTAAATTTTTGGGGAGAGAAAGTATCATATGTCCATGTTATATTATGACTTTATGTCAATTTTGTTTTTGTCTTAAAAACATGGTGATGGTTGGGACTGTATCAACCAATTAATTAAATTCATCATTTCCAAATCATTTGTCATTGTGTTTCATTTTACAATATTTTTAAACAGTTTACACAGAGTCATCTTTGATGAAATTGCATGCATTTATAGATTTATTTCTATGGATTCAAACTATTTATTTTTATACAAATGTTATTATTCGATGCATTGCATGCATTTATAGATACATTTTCATTAATTCCATATATATATGTGTGTGTGTGTGTGTGTGTGTGTATTTTCCTATTATTTTAATATTTTTCGTGTAATATGTATCATAATTTAAAAATACATGTCTTTGTTTTTGCAATAAAATTTAACACAATCATTTTTTAAAAATCGATATTTTTTCCTACAAATTAAAAAAAAAAAATTGATTTTTTATTAATTTTTTTATTATTAATATAAAGTGAGGTGCATTTTATAGTCTAATATGACACTTGGCATAAGTCATCCCAATATAATATTTGAAAAAAATAAAACATCCCAAAATGGAAGATATCTATACCATCACTACTCATAAATATAACAATTATAAACGTAACTATGAACAATTATTATAATGTTATCAATAAAATAAATGAGAAAATAACATTTCCTAAAAGCAATTGTTTTTTGTAAATATGTTTAACCAACATATTGTATCTTGTTGGAAATTAAACAATTCATCTTGAAGATGAATTTAACATTATATGGCATCAATAGTTTAAGTTTTTGCAATCACAATCCAAAGTAATCAATTTCATAAAACTAAAGTTAAACATTATATGGAAACTCTAAATTCTAATGAGTGATACATCTCAAATATAATTTAAAAACAAAGAAATTATTAGCATACTTATTATACATTTTATAAATAAACAACAACAACATCAACATGATTTGAAAAAACACAATATAAATGTGTGTTATATTGTTTATAGCGCACCAATGCGATTGAAATCGCACTAGAGCGGTTGCTACATAAAAATGCATTGAGGAAAAATTTAATTGACAAAGTACGTATGAAAACTTCCACAATTAAAGTTTTGTAGAGGTTTTGCTTTGCGGAGGAAAAAACATAGATTACTCTTTGGTGAGACTCATAATTTAGTGCATGGACTCGATTCTTTGTCAGTTCCTCAATGCTATTCCTCACATCTCCTCCTTTGCGGGTCACTCGACTATATCCAATATATCATCCTTTTCATTCTTGTAGCCATAATATGAATTGGCATCAATTCGCTTGTAAATCACATACCTACGCCTCCTCTTCTTCACCTCAAGGGGGCTTATTGAATAGATCTTTGGGGATGGGGAGGAATTTCATAGCCCCAAAGTATCTGTAATCGAGGCCCTTTCCTGTGGCACCAGGCATATCAACTTCATCCCCTTCCAAGTCCATTATCTTGGCCCATACTTTGGCATAATTAGGATTGCCAAGCTCTACGATCAGAGCTTCCCAGTGCCCCTTTTCCATGTTCAACAAGGAAGGACCCTAGTGGATGTATTAATTATAACATTGTATTAGCCTCAAGATTGACCTAAGCTCGGCATTGTATATTTAATAGAAGTTAAGAATAACATTTGGAAAAACAATTGATGATCCATAAGCTTTGTCAGCATGTCTTATCGCTAAATATTAAGCATTTCCTTGGCCTCAACCTACTCCTCCATGAGATCCTCATATGTGTACTTACTAAGAAGTTCATCATGTTTTTTCTTCTCCACAACCATGCGCTCGATCTCTTTCTCATCTAGAAGTGGCACATGGGCAACAAACTCTCACTCTCTCTGTTGTGGGTTTCCATTGTCCTTCTCTCCCATTTCTTCTGCCACATCCTCATCTTCCATGAATAGGACCAAACTAATGGCAATGACCTCGCCACTCTTTATTGTCAACCTGGCCTCCCTCTAGATAGACTTGATCCTCTACCACTCCCTCAACGCTTTGGCCTGCATCTCCTTCTCCACAATCCGCTCAAATTTCTCCAAGAAATCATTTTCATCATCGTTGTCATCATAATAACTAGCATCAATTCTCTTGTAGATCGCAAACCTATACCTCATTTTCTTCACCTCGAGGGGCTTATTGAATAGATCTTTGAGGCTGGGGAGGAATTTCTCAGTTGCACTTGTACAATTGATTGTTGGAAGATAGCATGTTACAATCTTCCAACAAACAATTGTATAAGTACGTTTGGGAAATTCCTCCCCGACGTCAAATATCTATTCGATATAGAAGGAGGTCTATGTTTTAGATCTACAAATGGAAATAGACCTACGTTGCATTATATGGCGACAAAAATGATGAGCGATATCTTAGAAAGTTGAGTGACGCAGAGAGGAGGAATAAGCGTTGAGGCGATAACGAAGGATTAGTCTATCGACAATCCAGTTAATGATAGAGAGGGATGTTGTTTCAGTATGAGGTTAATGATCAAGAGAGGGGATGTTGTTTCCATTATGTCAATACTATTCAAGGAAGATGATGATGAAGAGGACAATGGAAATCAACAACACACACACACACACACACACACACACACACACACACAGAGAGAGAGAGAGAGAGAGAGAGAGTTTGTTTCCTATGTTCCCCTTCTGGATGAGAAAGAGATAGAGCACAATGTTGTGGAGAAGAAGAAACATGATGAAATTCTTAGTAAGTACACGGGTGAGGATATCATGGAGGAGTAGGATGAGGCCAAGGAAATTCTTAATATTTAGCGAGAAAGCATGATGAAAAAGATTATGGATCATCGTTTTTTTTCCCAAATGTGCTTCTTAACTTCTATTAAATATACAATATGGATGTTAGGTCATTCTTGAGGATGACACAATGTTATAATTAAGACATCCACCAGGGTCCTTTATTATTGAACATGGAAAAGGGGCATTGGGACGCTTCGATCATAGAGCTTGGCAGTCCTAATTATGCCAAAGTAGGGGCCAAGATGAAAAACTTGGAAGGGAATGAATTTGATGTGCTCAGTGCCACAAGAAAGGGCCCTGGTTACAGATACTTCAGGGCTACAAAATTACTCCCCATCCTCAAAGATTTATTTGATAAGCCACCTCGAGGTGAAGAAGAGGAGGTGTAGGTATACAATATACAAGTGAATTGACGCCAGTTCATATTATGGCTACAAGAATGATGAGGACAATATCTTGGAGAAAGTCGAGTGACTCGCTAAGGAGGAGATATAAGGCAGAGCACTGAGGAAGTGGCAGCATATCAAGTCCATGCGCTAAATTATGAGGCATTGAAGAGTGACCTATGTTTTTTCCTTTGCAAAGAAAAACATCCACAACATTTAATTGTGGAGGTTTTCATATGTAGATTGTGAATTAAATTGTTTTTCTTCTAGTTTCTACTGTGCTCGGTGTCTTCAATGTATCTGATTCACATAAAATATTTTTTAGGCACATATATATAGATAAAATGAATTTAAATTATAAAACACAAACATATATAACTAATTTGTATTTATCAAATACATATGCACCACGTCCAATGATCCTTATTAGACATAAGACACCCAACAAACATATGTTAAATATAATGCATCGGTGTGTCATTGTTAGTCGAGCACTGATATCTATAGTGGTGCATTGCAATATAGAACACATCGGTTAAGGGTTAGAGTTAAACCACACGATACACTTGGTTATATTAAATGCACTGACTCTCTATGTTAGTTCGTGCACCAAACGCTTCTAACCAATGCGTTGTCTTTTCTTTACACACCATTAATGGGTTTGTTCTACAATGCACATCAAAATGATAATGTTTAAACGGTTTTTCCCGGTACAACTTACTTAACCACCCCAGTGTGTTTCATTTAAAGTAACACACCAACACTCCATTTCATCTTTGTATGCGTTGATATCGATGTGTTTGTATTATAATGCACTGGTCATAGGGCATCCCATAAAATGAACTGAGATGGTAAATTATTGTGTATTTTTCTCATTGTGTTATAGTACACACCACCAATGCACTTTATTTATTTAATGCACCGCGAAGGAAACTCATGTTTCAAAAACTTAGCGGTGTGTTTTATTAATAGAATGTAATGGTGCATTTATCTCAATTGGTGCACTTCCTAGCATCTTAGCGGTGCTTACCATAAGACACATTGCGCTGAAAATTTGTGAAAATTTGACCCAGTGTCGTGCTCTTTGCATTACCGATGCATTGTTATTATCCATCTACATCGAAGGGTGAAAATTTTGTATATAAACCTACACGGTGTGATGTGTTAATATAAACGCATCAGTGCTACCATGCTATTGGAGCACCGACATTTTGTTTAACGGTGCGTTCTCTTGTCGACAACAAACCAGTGTGAGGTGTTACTATTAACACACCGATACCAACGTGATAGTGGAGCACCGTTGTTGTGTACCTTGGTTCATTGTAAATGCTAGAGCACCTAGAATGAGGCATCCAATGAGATACACATCTATGAAAATTTGGGAAATATATGTCCCAATTTCTGTATACAATGCTAGTGCGTTGGATTACAATGGTTGCACCACTACATTAAATTTTATAAATCGTTAGGTTAGCGGTGCAGTTAGTTAAGTGAAGTGTACCGGTGCATAATTTTAAACAACACCAGTGTGATTTATTCGATGTATGTATTTTTTTTATAAAGTATGGCGGTGTGTTTGAACATTGTCATGTCGGGGCATTAATTTTTGGGTAAGCCCCAATGCGGTTGGTTAAAATTGGTGCACCGCTAGGTTAAATTTTACATATCATTGATCTAGTGGTGTGGTTAATGAAGTGTAATGTGTCAGTGCAGTTATAATCCCTTTTTGTGCCTGTGTCGGGGTGTTTTGAATGACGCACTGCTTTGTTTTTTAGTAATTTATCACGGTACACTAGATTAAACTACATTGGTGCAGACATATATGGATGCACTGTCAGCAGTGCTCACTATGTATTTAAAAACAGAGTATGCACCACTTCAAGGTGATCCAAACCGTTCAGGCGCACTACGTGAAATTGAAAAAAAAATGAAAAAAATGTGAAATTTCAAGCTAAATTGTAATTTTGATTGGATGAAAATGAAAATAGGAAGTAAGAAATAATTTACCTACTCTCTTCAATCCCAAGGAGGCATGGTTTCACCATTGAGAGGAAATGAAAATTCATGGTAATTTCCAAAATTTGGAAATGTGTGGAATCCACCAATGGTGTTATCCTAATCGGTATAGAGCACCAGAAATAGGGTGTTTTAGGAAGAAAGGTGAGAACCAGTACTTGATTTAGAGTTTGGAAGCACGGGATGCATTGTAACAATGAAAATTGGTTTGGTAATTTTTATTTTATCTACCCTATCGCAGTATGCCTTTCGATAGTTAGGTGCACTAGGGTGTATTGTTCAATGACACAGGTGCAATTTATTCGGTGCATGTAATTTTATTATAAAGTATGGTAGTGATATTGGAGAATGGATGCATCAGTTTTGTATTGTTTATGATCATACCAATGCATATTTTTCAATGACACTAGTGCAATTTATTCGGTGCATGCAATTTTATTATAAAGTATGGCGGTGCTATTGGAACATGGACGTACTAGTGTTGTATTGTTCATGAACTGACCAATGCATATATACCTTAAAGGCACACCGAGAAAAAAACCTCTGCAAAAACCTACGGTCGCTCGCCTCCGCTATGAAAATTGAAGGTTTGTTTCAACATTTAAGCACCAGTGCGGTATGATTTAGGTGCACACCTTTAAAAAAAAAACCTTTTAAAAAATCTCTAGCCACACGCCTCTGCTAACAACCTTCGCTATAAATAGATAATGGAGGAATTTTTCGAGGAGGTTCAATAAAAACCTCCACAAGAAGGTGTTCTCCTTGTAGTGGTTTGAGAGAAACTGCTTCAATCCACTTTGTAAAATAATATGTAGTAGCCAGGATAACACATGACCCGTAGAAGAAGGAGGATTAATTGGTCCAATGAAGTCTAGTTCCCATTTAGAAAATGGAAAATCAGGGATGATCGGCTGTAAATGCATAGTAGAAAATTTTTCTCTACAAACGACCTTTTGACACTTGTTACATGCTTGTACAAACTTGTATGAGTCTTTAAATACGGAGGGCCAATAAAAACCAGTCCTTAGGATCTTATGCATAGTAGCTTTAGCAATAAAGTTCCCATCGATGTGCATACTAGATTCAATAGTTCCATGAACCTATGCAATCATATTACGAGGTATTTGTGTATTATTAGACGTAAATTAAGATATTATATACAATTATTTTTAAATATTGGAATACGGTGACAAATAATATTTTTTTAATAATATTTAAAAAATTATTATAATAAAGACGACGATGATAAAGAGTCACAAATATTATATATAAATAAATAGTATAAAAGCTCTTTTAAGTTTTTATTTTGTGTTAAGTTGTTGTTGTCAATTGGGTTTAGTTTGAGTGGTTGGGAGGAATGATTGGTATCCTCTCCATTCAGGTTCAATTCCTGTAAATGACATGTCAAGATCATAATGAGTATATTGTTGTAATGGATTCGATCCTTATTGTTAACCATCCTTCTTCCCTAAATATTGTAGAGTTTACCCTAAGTACCATCCTCAAAATGAGGGGAATTACTTAGGGTTTTTCCATGAGCTTTGTTTTTGTGTTTTTTAAGCTCACGTAGATTTTTTGTTCCTAATATTTAGGAAGTTGTTGGAACTAGTTGGATGTGAGAGATTCACTCCAACTAGATGCTTCCTACATTGGTGTGAGGTTGAGATATTTTCTCAACTGGTAGATCAAGGTAGTTATTCTATCTTGAGATAAAGCATGTGTATTAATATGTACTCTATTTGTTTGTTTAATAGAGAGCTCTCACACCCTTTTGGTTTGTGCATAATAACATCCACTCTCACATTTATCAATATGGTATCAGAGCAGGACTAGGATTAACTCCCTCATGGGAGGCCCAGGGACCTTGGAAGAGAAATGAAATCCTACATAGAGGAATAGATTCTTGTAGGTGAGAGTAGTGTACTTGTGGATATTTTCTTTGGCCATAATTTGTGCCCCCCTCTGTTCATAGATCTGAAGAAATACACGTCCAAATATAAAAATACGAGGAGGTGTCAATATTTCTAGAACATTTTTTCCACTGAGTGTTGTTTCCATGGGCATTAGAGGCATGTTCTACATCACTGCCAATTCTCATGTGTTTCTCCTGAGGAAACCCTAGGTCAACAACATCCCACGACTCGTCATCAATTGATGTTGATTTCTTTCATCTCATCTGGATTTCTATTTGACAATCCAATCATGCTAGATAACACTCTACATTCCCATTCCATTGGAAAATCTCAGGGATTCTACTTGTATCACATGAAGAAAACCTTCAATATCGGTTCAAATCTTGTCCTCGGTAGGAATTAGATCACACATGTTTTTTTTATCATATCTGCAATTGTGGGGGATCTTGACTTGGAGGTCACATGTCCTAGGATCTTCACATGAATGAGATTGTTAAAACTCGTGTGTCACTCTCTAATTTTTCTGGACAGTTGGGGATTGAAGTGGAGGCAATAATGACATCATTGTTGTTGTTGCAAGCGAAGTTGCACGCATTTCGCGCATTGTATGAGTTTTTTTCCCATTTCAAGGGTTTCTTTGACCCTTTGAACCAAATTCTTGATGGTCTAAGGGGGCACGTTTTGCTAAGCTTTGAAGAGAATGCTCATATCATCTAAGAGGATATTCAATCACTTGAAATTATTTTCCAGAAGTTGTAAGTTTTGTTGGATGTTTTAGATTTCTTTGTTGAAGGAACGAAACCCATGTGAAGAAAATATCGATGTCAACAATCATATAAAAGTTTAACGAGGGCATTTTTTTTTGTTTCTCTATCTCTAATGTTTTTTCATTTCTCAATATGGCATGTTTGAATATTATATACTTTGTGAGATAACCATAAGGGTTACTTCCAACGCATTTGTGCTAATTTTTTTGACCGGTGCTTCCTCAAAACCCTTGTGATCTATCAACCTAGGATTTATTCCCTTGGCTATAAACTCTCACACTTCAAGAAGTTTGTGTTTTTTATTTTGAGCTTCCTTCCATAATTGGATGCCACTTTATTGTATGTTGGAGGTTATATATATCATTTTTTCCTTAACTCTTCAATGAAGTCTCCATTTTATATTTTGATTGAGGCATTGAAAAGATCATTTCTCTCTCTTCCCAATGATTGGTTGCATGCCACATTTAATTCCCTTGTGATATTCTTGTTTCTTTTCATGGGTTGGTAAATTCAAAGCATTGATTCCTCACTTGTAAATGGGTACCTAACATGGCCTTTTTTGTTGGGACCCATCTGGAGGATTGTTGTTTATGATGGCTATTTAGGGTACCTCTCATTCTACACCTTTGAGTAGTGGATTTTGTGCCACTCGTACAGATAGTTTTAGGAGTGTAACTAGACATTTATCTCCATGTATTTCCTTGTTTCGCAGTCTCTTGGAGCTCACCACTTTGGGGTGTTTCTTGCTTAGTTTGTTTTGCATATTTACCACCTTTAGCTCATACTCCATACTTTAGTCATAAGTTGTGGAATTCATTTCCATCATCTTTTCCACTTAGTTTAGCATTATGGGGGGATGTTGTGCAATGCTTCATTAGGTTATTTTTTACTCACCATGTTCGATCGATATCAAGCATCTTCAGAGTGAGCCTTGTACACATAATTGATTCCTATATTGACTCAGTGGTTGTAGTGAATAGTGAACCATGCACTCCATTGAGATGGATTAGCGTCCATAGGGACACTCAACATATGATGTTTTCTCGGTTGTAAATGAGTACCTCACTAATCCCTTTGTGTCGGGACTCAATTCTATAGGAAGAGTTAATTTTGGGGGTGTCCATTCATCTCTCATTGCCTCAGCAGCTTGGAATGTGCATTGGAGAGTGACTCTCTTTTGGAGAGAAGTTTTCTCCTTCGAGTTTTCTCCTTTTCTCCGTTTATGAGAGTCTGTACATGCGTAGCTTATCAGGACTTATTGTCAGAGCCCATATTTATTCTTCTTTGTTCCTCGTTACATTTCTCTTAAGGGGGGTGTTGGTGTGTTTGTTAATCTCACGTAGATTGTTTGTTCCTAATCTTTAGGAAGTTGTTGGAACTGGTTTGAACAATCTCATTCAAGTGATGGCTGAGCATTTGGCCCCTAAAGGATATCAATTAACATATGTTAAGTCATTGACTTTGTAGCTTGCTCAATATAGTTAGGATTGAGTTCTTTAGGGGCCAAATGCTCAACCAACCCTGAAGTGTCCAATAGGGGTGGGAAATATGGTCAAACAAGATCCACATTAAATATTGGGTACAAGCCAAGGAAAGGGGGAATACTCAATTCAAAATCATTCTCACCCACAACCTTTGTGATGGTGTAGGACCATATCCAAGTGGTTTGAGATTCTTGTGGGGTCTTGTGAGGTGCTCTTTCTGCAAATGTAACCATATTTATCAACAACATGAAACTTGTGTGGAACTCAATGTTGGTCTTGTTGATGCTTGGACTTGGCATTGGATTTTTATGGGATATCATGAACCTATTGTTGAATGTGATGGATCCATTCAACAAATTTGGTTGCTTTGTCTACCTTGGTCTACGCATGGGAGGAATATTTCTATGAATATGCAATGAGAAAATCTACATCAATGGGTGCCAATGGATGGAACCCCAAGCACACCTGAAAGGGGTTGTGACCAATATGTGGAGGGATCTATTGTAGCTATGTTGAACATAAGGAAGGATTTCATCCCATGTTCCTAGATGTTTGGAGTTTACATTCTCATAATATGCACAATCAGTATGTTGACCACCTTTGTTTTTCCATCATTTTCGGGGTGGAAGGTAGTGGATTTTGTGATTTTGGTGTCCATCAGTGACCACAAGCTGGACCAGAATGTACTCAATAACCTATTGTCGCGATGTGAAATAATAATCTCTAGTAGCCCAAGATGAACCCAAACACATTTGAATAATATATTAGCAATTTCCTCAGCCTCGATACTCTTCTTGCAAGCTATCAATATGGCCATCTTAGAAAACCGATCAATCACCACAAATACACAATCATTACCATCCTTGGTAGAAGCTAGACTAGATATGTAATCCATGGAGATGGAATTTGAGGGATTATTAGGGATAGGAAGAGGAGTGTAAAACCCATGCTTTTTAATGACACATTTTTCAATGGCACAAGTAGAGTATGATCTGATATACTTGTTGGCATCCGATCGAAGCCTCGGCCAATAAAAGTACTTGTGTATCATACCCACCATATTTTCCACACCAAAGTATCTTTCCAACCAATTGTAATGAACTTCCCAAATTAGTTTTGCATGCTCACTTGAAGGAACACATAGATGGTCCAAATGACATAATAGTCCATCGTAGATATGAAAATATACAATTGGTGTGTCTGCGCCCAGTGTTTTGTATGAAAGTATACAACTAGTGTGTCGAGGCCACCTAGAGGCATCATGGCCACAAGAGTTGAGTATTGTGGTTAGTTTCGCAACTGGAGATTGATTGAGACAGTCATCAACTTGGTTGGTGCTACCCTTCTTGTATTTATTGTTTAGGTGGGACTATTGTAGGTAGGTGGACCACTTTTGTGGCGGTCATTTTGTAATGTTCCCTTCATTTGCATGATCAATGTGGATTGGTCTCCTTCCTTAGAAAGTAATGATCCCATCAATGACATGATTGTATAATGGATTACATATCCTTATAATAGGTGGGGTAATTTCAGATAGCATCTAATAGTATCTCACTGTGGTAGGCCACTGGATAACCATGTTGAGTGAGGACTACACTAACCGCATGGTCTGAAGTATCTATCTCAATCTCAAAGGGTTGTTGCAAATCTGGCAAGGTGAGTACAGGCGTTGAACATAAGCAGTGTTTCATATCCTCAAATGATTTTTTTTGTGACTTGTTCCAAACAAACTTGGCCTTGATCCACCCTTGGTGATGTGGATGAGGGGCCAAGCAACATGGGAGAACCTAAACACAAACTTGTGATAGAAGTTGGCAAGGTATAAGAAATTGCAAAGCTCAATTAGAGTCATTGGGGTCGTTCAGTCGTGAATGACTTGGATCTTGGCTAGATCCACATGCACACCATGTTCATCCATGATGTATCCTGGATATTGGATGTTATACATGCCAAATGAGTATTTCTTCATATTAGCATATAAATTATGTTGTAGTAGGGTGTTGAGGACCTGTTAAATGTGTTGCAAATGTTCTACCCAACTTTTAATGAATATGAGGATGTCATCCATATATATGACCACAAAATAATTGGTGAATGATTGTAGGATGTTGTACATCATCCCCATGAAAGTTGTTGTAGAATTAGTTAAGCCAAAACACATGACCAACCACTCAAAAATTCCTTCTTTGTACTTGAAGGAAGTATTGCATACATCGATTTTCTCAATGAGTACTTGGTGGTAACCCAACTTCATATCAATATTGCTAAATTACTTGGCACCCTCGTGTTGGTCAAGAAGGTTTTCAATCTGGGGAATGGGATACCAGTTTCATACTATGATTTTTTTTATAGATCTGCAATCAATACATAGTCTCCATGTCTCATCTTTCTTTTGTACCAACACAATCGAGCTCCTGCAAGGTGAGGAGCTTGGTCGAATGTGCCCTTTTTGGATTAAATATTGAATTTCGATTTTGATTTCTTCATTTTCCATGGGAGATCATTTGTATACTAGGTTTTTAGGTAAATCAATTCAATGCTTGACATGGCAATGTAGAGGTACCCTAGTGGGTGAGGTGACGATATCTCTGTAATATTACACTACTTCATCCACCTGATTTTTCTATGCAATGAGACCCTATGCAAGGGTTGTTGATGGCATGGTGATATTTGTTTCACCTTCATAGTGAACCATGAAGAGGACAAATTTTCCAATTTGGGAGATTACCTTCTTAAATTTCTTGTTTGTGATTAAAGAGACTATGGTAGTTGGAACGACCTTGGGTATCCTGTAGATTTATATTCCCAAAGTAACAATGACATTGTGAGGAACTCATATACAACATGACGTTTCCACATATATGAATTTCCTGAAAGAAAATTGCAAACTCTGAGTGGGGAAATATCACACAATACCTCATCTTTGAAGGGATTGATGACGTATTATAGGCAGCGTTGTTGGATGACATGAAGGTCTCATACCTAGCTCAGCAAACTGATGTTGTATGGTTGGGGATGTGGCATTGTCGCCATCTTCAATCTCTTGATGACCTCAGTTAATATCAGGTTCTTCTGGCTCCCACTGACAACAATGAAATGTAGTGGGGTCCCCTTCACCCACATCTGTGAATGGGAGAGGCGCTCCCCCTCCTCAAGCTCATATGAATCTTTTGGTTGGATATTTACGGTTGTGATGGTAGCACAAGGTTATACATCGATGATCCTCTTTCCCTTATCCTTCTCTAAATCAGATTCCAAGCCAAGGTTTTACTCTTTTTCATTAATCTCAGCCAACAATAATTGTTTCGAGTGACACTCATCAGTGTTGTGCCAAGGGATGTTGTGGAACTCACACCACTTTCCAATGTCCTTATTTGACTTCCCATTACCCTTATTTTCTTGTTGCTTGGACTGGTTTTCTTGAGGTTGACTCTCCTTGATCCATCCCTTGTTATGTGAGTTAGGGACTCCTTTACCATGCTTCTGTTGTGGCGAATTGGAAAACTTGAACTCATGCTTATTCCTCTGCTTGAATTTCTACTCGATTTTGATAACATATCGATAATTGACTCCTAGCAAGGAGATGCCCAAGAAATACATATCTATTTGGATGTACATGTGTGGGCTACTATGGTACTTCAAAACCAGGTATCACTCAGAGTCTCTAACACCTAGATTTGAGTACAAGGTATGGAAGATATTGGTGTACTTTGGCATCGTTTGGTCTCTCTCTTGACGTAGAGTTGTCCATATCGTGTACTGGTCATCATAATTTCCAACATGGTAGAATTATTCCTTGAGGGAATCAACAAAGGCCACCCAAATGGGTCTCTTCCCAAATGTCATTGATCCGAAATGATCTTTTAAATGACTTGGTTAAGTATTTTGTGTGAGTTGATTTACCATTTAGAAATTAAAGAGAAGAAGAAGAAGTTTTTAATGAAAGAATGTTGCAGCCATCATAAATAATACAGAACCGAAAATGATCATTAAGAATAGAAAAAAATAACGTCAAAACTTGATAACGGAGTTTGACCAAGTTGCCTACATCTCTGGACCTGTCTTCAGTGGGGGAGGATTTCTTATTAATCTTCAATGCTTCAAAAGTACATCATAATTAAATCAATTTGTTCTATGAATTAAAAAAAAATGTTTTTCTCTGTCTCAGGAACTCAACGCAACAGACGGCACTGAAAAAGGTGGAGTAGAACTCCCAGAAATGGTCTCTAAAGATTCGCTACTCTTCTGGCTTCCCTGCATAAAAATGGCTTACTCTCTACAACTTGGCATCATTATGTTGTTCTGAAATTTAAAAAAGTCTTATTTTATATAGGATTTGAGTTGGGGATCAGATCCCAACTTCTCCCCAAGATCTGGCCTCAATTTGGGCTCCAGATCCTCCAAAAATGGGCAAAATCCCATTAAAACAGGGATAATATATATTAAAAAATATCAATATATAGTTTAAAAACCACTTTTTCCAAGTATTGGGTGTGCGCCCCTATTCTTTGGGCTCCTGGTCATACGGTTGACCATGTGGCCACACACTAGAGTGTTAGGCCCATCGTTCCGTGTATGGTGCCCATGTGGCTAGTGCCATAGTTCTCGGCTCCTTGTCCTCTGCCTCTGGTCGACGAGTATCCCCCACCGACTGGGTGCTAACCCTCTCCTAGTCATTGTATTCACCAAAAAACTCAGGGAAATGGAAATCAGATTAAGCTATACCTATCCGCTACCATGGTTAATGGAGGACCATTAAGCCATTCGGGTCGAGGAGGTCTCGTGTTTGAACCCGCCAGAGGTTGAACCAATTTTTTTACTAGGCCCTTTTTGGCCTAGCCCAGGGTTCCATGTGGCACCAATGTATTGGGACACATGTCACCCTGCCATTGGCTCGTACCAATCCAGTCAGTTGTATAATCACCTGCCAGTCAACCTGCACAGTCAACACACCTGCCACGTGTCACTCCCGAAGGAAGCCACCTATCTCCCAGCTCAGGATTGTACTACCATGTGTTTGACCCAGATCCTTCCACATCACTTCCATGTGTCTATGTATCACTAGGGCACGTGGACCGTACTACTACGTGTCAGTTTCGTACAGTGCCACGTGTCAATTTTTTACCTGTCCAAATCACCCCTGAAAATGGAAAATATGACTACCACGTGGCATGTCCGAGTCCTACCATGTCAGCATGTTGACGTCATCATGACATCATGTTGAAATCATCTTCCATGTCATGCCGACGTTAGTAGTATGGACTGTTGACTTTGAATTTGACTTTTTGCTTATTTGGGAAAAATTTTGGACTGTGATAACTTTCGCATACGAAGTCCATTTTAAGAAAAGAATATACTGTCAGAATTGGCACGATGAGCACTATGTGATGGCGCTAGTTTCATTTGAATCTGAGAAATTTGAATTTTTGGTCTTCTTTAATCCATTTGGATCACACCTCCCCACTGAGACCTTTTGTTCCTCCAAAAGGATATTAACCAGACATCAAGTGTGGGATAGGCCTTCCCACTTGTCCTTTGTCTATCAAATATGTCTTGTGCACTTGTCACATCATGATCAATTGCAAAAAAACATGATAATTGAACACATATTGTTATCCATATTCATTCGTTCACGTCCTTCTGAACCCACTACCATCCATGTAGAAAATATTAGCAACGATAACCATATCATAAACATGATTGAAAATGAACCAATTTGTTTGTTCTTCTTTACAAGCTTGCATGACAAAAGCTCATCTTGAAGCAAAGTATGGCTAGATCTACATGCTACAACCATTTTTCTTTCTTGCTTAAGATCAATTGATACATTTATAGTTGTTTTGCTTTCATAAGTTTCCTTCTTTAATTGTTCCATTGTTAAACAAGATTAATTCCCTTTGATATGATGAGCATGCACAACATATTTTGTCCCTTCTTTAGTTAAGTGATATTGATTATGTTCCTTGAAGAAGATTGTTTTGCGATCATATAAATAAGGGCTACCCAAGACCATTCCACATGCTTATAGTGGTACCACATCACATATTACTTCATCCACAAACTTAGATGTAATTGCAAACATTATGATACATTTGTTTGTTATAGGCAATTTGTGATTTTTTCTTATCCAATTTAGTGAGTAGGGTTTGTGATGTATCTTAGTTTTTAATCCAAATTGCTTAACCACTTCTTCTAAAATTAAGTTAGCTTGATATCCACTATCTAACAAAGTGTTGATCTTGGTATGTTTCATAATGACCCTTATATGAAACAATCTACTTATTGAATCATAACCATCACCAATTTTACCTGACAACCCAACTGCTGTGATTTTAGTCTCATCACCTGAATATGACCCCAAGTCTATTGGTTGTGATGTTGCTGCAACTTTTTGCCTCCCTTTCCTCTCTTTAAACCACTTTGGTTTCTTCTCTGGGTGCAATTTCCAACAATGTTCATCATCGTGCCCTTCTTTCTTGCAATTCTTGTAAGAGAGCTTCTCTTCCTTCACTGTCGTTGAGTTTGATTTCTTCACATTCCCTTTTCCTTTTCCTTCCTTCTTTGAAGATGGTTCCCCTGATACACCAACTCCAATTTTCCCTACTTCAATATATGTCGCATGAACATAAGCCTCATCAAGATTAGTAGGTCCAAACATAAACATTGTATTACGAATATGTGCAAGAAAACCTCCTATATACTTCATTAGAGTTTCTTGTGTATGCAATGGAATATTTAACATCAAATCCATCTTACGAAATGCATCTATGTATTCTTGCACCGATTTTTCTTTTCTTAATTTAAGACTTTTCCCTTCAATTAAATCCTTCTCCTTATACCCCAAAGGATAGAATTGTTTTCTAAGTGCAAAAATAAAATCTTTCCATGATGGAAATACATTACCAATTTGTTGGGTACCATGTTGTAACTTACTCTGCCACTAGATGAGTGTTGTGCCAACAAGACGAACCGATGCCAATTTGATCTTGGTTGCCTCATCATTGATTTGTTGCACACTGAAATATACCTACATCTTTCTGACCCAGTTATCAATATTCTCAGCATTGACTTATCCATTATACATGGGCAACTCGAATTTCACATCAAGTTTAAGTAATGGCATGTCAGGCTTATGTTTATGAGAATGTTTTCTTGCAGAAGTAGGTTTTGAACTTGTACTTGAAGAAGAAGAAGAAGATGGAGATGAAGGAGGTGAAGGAGGAGATTTTGGAGGGTCCTCTCCTTCTTCACTTTTGTCGTTGTTTGAATATTTCCCTTGAACAGGTCTCTTCCGTTCCAAGTAATCACCATACAATACTTTTACCATCTCCGATATGGAAAATAAAGTTTTTTGAAACTCTCTTTCGTTTTGAGAAAGTCCTTCTTTCGATGCCATCTTCTCACTTTGATATGTCCTCTTTCTTGATGCATTCTCAAAATCTCCTTCTACAAGCTCTCCTTCACCACAACTTAAATTTTCCTTGGTGATCATGCATACTAAAAACAACCAACTGTCAACCTTCTCTGATACCACTTGATCCGAAATGATATTTTAAATGACTTGGTTAAGTATTTTTCATGAGTTGATTTACCATTTAGAAATTAAAGAGAAGAAGAAGATTTTTTTAATGAAATAATGTTGCATCCATCACAAATAATATAGAACAGAAAATGAGCATTAAGAACAACAAACCATAATGCCAAAACTTGATAATGGAGTTCGACAAAGTTGCCTACGTCTCCTGACCTGTCTTCAGTGGGGGATAATTTATTATTAATATTCAATGCTTCAAAATTACATTAGAATTAAATCAATTTGTTCTTAGAATGACACAAAAATGTTATTCTCTTTCTCATGAACTCAACTCAACAGACCACACTAAAAAGGTGGAGTAGAACTCCCCAAAATGGCCTCTAAAGCTCCGCTACTCTTCTGGCTTCCCTGCATAAAAATGGCTGACTCTCTACAACTTGGCATCATTTTGTTGTTCAGAACTTTTAAAAAGGCTTGGTTTATATAGGATTTGATTTGGGTATCAGATCCCAACTTCTCACCAAGATCTGGCCTCAATTTGGGCTCCAGATCCTCCAAAAATGGGAAAAATCCCATTAAAACGGGAACAATATATATTAAAAAATATTAATATATAGTTTTAAAACCACTTTTGCCAAGTATTGGGCGTGCGCCCCTATTCTCTGGGCTCCTGGTCATATGGTTGGCCATGTGGTCACGCGCTAGAGTGTTAGGCCCTCGGTCTTTAGCCCACGGTTCTGAGTATGGAGCCCATGTGGCCAACGCCTTGGTTCTCGGTCCCCATTCCTCTGCTCTTGATCACATGGAAGGTGCCATGGTCAATGGGTATCCCCCATCAACCGGGCGCTAACCCTCTCATGATCGTCGCATTCATGACAAAACTCGGGGAAATGGAAATTTGGTTAAGCCTTGCCTGTCTGTTGTCATGGTTAGTGGAGAATCGTTAAGCCATTTGCATCGAGGAGGTCTCGTGTTCGAACCCACCAAAGGTGCAACCAAATTTTTGACTCGACCCTTTTTGGTCTAACCTAGGGTGTAACATGGCACCATTGTATTGGGCCATGTGTCACCCTCCCACTGGCTCGTACCAACCTAGTCAGCCTGCACAGTTAGCACACTTGCCATGTGTCATGCCCGGAGGAAGCCACCTATCTGCCAGCTCAGGACAGTATTGCCACATGTCTAACCTAGATCCTGCCACGTCACTTCCACGTGTCTATCTGTCATTGGGCCACATGGACCGTACTGCCATGTTTCAATTCCATACAGTGTCACGTGTCAAATTTTTACCAGTCCAAATCACCCTTGAAAATTCCAAATCCAATTTCCACGTGGCACATCCTAGTGCTGCCACATCAACATGATGACATCATCTACAATGTCATGCTGACATACTGCTGACATCAACAGTATGGACTATTGGCTTTGACTTTGACATTTTACTTATTTGGGAAAAACTTCAAACTGTGATAACTTTCGCATACGGAGTCCATTTTCGAAAAAGAATATACTGCCAAAATTGGTACGATGAGCACTACACGATGGCATTGGTTTCTCCCAAATCCAAGAAATTTGAATTTTTGGCCTTCTTGGATCCATTTGGATCAGTCATGGAGTCATCATCATTATGCCTTTACCAATAACCTTTCCACCAATATTCGACATGGGGAAGGGATTTAAGGAGCACAAAGGTGATCTTTTCATTGTTGGAAATTTTTTGAATAGAGTAATAACCCTCTAGTAGATTTAACCATTTCTCTATATAATGTGCATTTATTTGGCCTTCAAATAAATGGATATCAAAGTTAACTTGTACCTTGAAAGGTGCCATACCTTCGAAATGGATGATTTTTTAGGATGCCTCGCCCACAGTTGGTTTTCATTGAAGGATCTAGGTGAAGTTTCTATCATCTCGTTCCTCTGTTGCACGAGGGATTCCCCAAGAAACACCTTGAAAGTATCTCATGCTCCATCATCTCTCTTTTCTTCTACCATGGGAGGTTCCTTGAGTCGGTGATAGTGGTCATCCTCAAGTGAAAATAGCTCGAGACCCAACACTCTATACCCTTACCTCATCAAGGGCATGCATCAAGAAATAACAAGGAGTGGATTTCTCTAATTCCATTGATTCGAATTGTATAGGGGAACACACACACAAAAATATAGCAAAGAGCATAATAATACAGTGAAACACAACTTCTATTAATGAATAAAATAGCAAGATATTGCATATTCAAAACTGGCTAGAATGGTAGAAATAAGTTAATGCATTATTGAATACCAATACAATACATTGTGACTCCATTATATAGATTCTACATGATGGAAAGAGATCTAACTTATTCCAACCATAGAAGAAGAGGTTGAGAGAATATCTCAACCACACACCAAACTAGGATCTTATCAAACAACCTCCACTCACTCAATCTCATCTAGACACTAGGCTATACTCACAGGTCATCTTATCATGTCACCTTCTCAACAGGTCATGAGAACAATCATACACCAAGAAACAAGTATGAGTTACATTTTCCAACACACCCCCTTAATGAATATGTGTTGATTGTATCTTCGGTCCTTTTGTTTTCTCTTGATGATTGTGTTTTTTGATTGCTATTACTGGTATATTATTCATTTTTATGCTCTCGTCACTCTGGGATTTATCCATGAAATTTTATGTGTCTTTCTCTTGTACCTACATAAATTAGATTATTGATGTCCATATAAAAAACAATTAATCTACCGAGATACATGGGTACCAACCACTATACTCGCCAGTTCTATAGAAATCATTTTCATCTATGTGGTTCATCAATATATTAAATTATCCCTTAATCACACTTTGGTCCCACACACTCTGAGATTCATAACTTGGTCCCACAAACTTTGAGATTCTTCCATCTCGCATTCCCCCTGAATCGATTACTCTTTCTTCTTCGACCTTCATCGAGCTTAGGCTATGGGTACGCATGTCACCCACGTACCTCTCATAGTGGTCTATTCCACAACTTGATCCACATCCTCTCTATGCATAAGAGGGATAACTACGTGCAAATTTGCACCACAACATGTATGCCTGAACAACAGGAATATGGCTTACAAAAACCTTGGGGAAATTAGCTTGTCTATGGCTATGCTTTACAACTTGGACCAAAACCCTAGGGTTTTGGGTACAACCAATCATGCACCCCCACATCATTAATTCAGCTACAATAAGCATTAAAAAATGATTTAAAAAGGTTACCAATTATATGCCCAATATACAAGCCCATTACAAACTAATATCATATTCATCTCACCACCATCACTTCCACTTTGCCTCTTCATCTTGACTTTGCCTAGATTTTCCACATCCTTGTTCAATATTTGTATTGGATACCATACTTCAAATCTCATTTGTTAGAGTAGTTAATTCTAACAAAACAACTATACCCATATTGAGTTAGTTAAGCTCAACAAGGTTCAATGCATTTGTACAAGACTCCAAAATATAAATAAATAAATTTTCACATTACCAAAGCACCAAATGTATTTTCACCATCTAGGCCACATATGCCATAGATACCAATAGGGTGGCCACCACCTATCAACCCAAAAAACTATATTTCATGGCCTATGTTACACATTATTTTGGTCACTCTGGTGGTGTCTCTATAGTTATGTGTTTAGGCTCTCATAAGGACCTTTTGCCTGAGAAAAGTGACTGTTGTCTTCTTCCATAAAACATATTTTTAAGACGAGTTCGTAAGATGACTATGTTGTAGGGTACGAGAATCTTGATTCTCGCAGGAAACCCTATACCTAGCCTGCGAGGTGTTCTCATTCTGCTCTATAGGTAGGGTGCGAACTTGTTTTAAAGCTTAAAAGGAAGAGGAAGTTACGAAGGTTCTAGAAGAGGATATTCTAGAAAATGAGTTGGCATTCACATGGTTAGCATCCTACTGACTTCTCATATTTAGTGGGATCATCCTCATCCCTTTAACCATCTCTCCTTCTCCTATATAATGAAGGGTTTCTCAAGGAAGAGGTTAAGCAAGATTGAATGGAGAATTGATGAAAGAATTGTGTGAGGAACCCTGTTTGAATTGAATCTTGAGGTCTCCATTTGTCCATCAAGCCATATTGGATCTTCTTCATGCAAGTGTAGAGCAAGTGTGTGTGTTGGAACCAAGAACCCCTGAAAGGAATCTTGCGACATCAAGGCGATCTGGTTGTATCTTCTACTTTCATTTAATACAATACAGTGGCATGTCCCTTTCCCATAAAATCACTCTTACTTTATCGCATAATGATCCAGGTGGATATCGGTGGCCACCCACCTTTTCCAAATGGATCAAAATGACAATCTGGCAATTTTGGCAATTTACTATTTTTAGCAGTTTTTTCGGGTCCTGAACTTCTGGGGCCATTTTGAGGCCCTAAACGATGTTTTTTTGGGTATGTTGCTCTCGCAAAATTTCACCTATGCTATTGTTTTGTCTTGAGCGTTGTAGGCCTCAGATAGATCTTTCCAACGAGCTATCACACGCCTAAAACGAATATCGTATACAAAAGTTACGACCCCAGGAAGTTGATGTACTCACTTACCCAAACGGGGCCCACATGACTTTTGGCGCTTCATCTCCTAGGTTTAGGTTTTTGGATGTCTAGGAATTTTGGCATTCCTGTTTATTGTAAAAAGGCCTTCAGAGCCTCATTGTAATCATCTTCTTGCGAATGCGAGTAGCCGTCACATCTCTTCTCAGAGATAAGCTGCCACCATTATAGTGAGTCTTTCACTCTGTATTTTTATAGTCTCTGTACATTTCTCTTATTAATAGAAATCGTGTATTACTATATATCTGTGTTTATGGTTGCATCTCTGATACATTTCTGTTATATTATTGAATATCTGCAATATCTCTATGCATTTCTTTATTATATCTCCGCTCTCATTTCTGCCAAAAATAGTCTGGATCACATAACTCCTTGATCATATGCATAGGTTGTCATTGAATATACTTTGCTATCTTCACTTCGGTTGGTTTGTGTTGTCTTGGACCTGATCTCACAAGAGCACCGGAGCGAGGTAGGAACAACAAATACCTAAGGAAGCAATATAAAGGTATGTCACTCATTCCTTCTTGGTAGTAGATTCGATGATTACAACTTAGGGAAAGAGTCATGTCCTATCCTGTTTTGTTCTAGATCTAGGTGGATCTAGGGAGATATGTTAGTGTCTGCATATACCAATTTATGATGAAGACTACGAGGAATTTTATGCAAAGGGAGTCATCTCACTCACCTTTGCCCTCGTATGGACGAAGCCTTGAAATTACTGGAAGACATGACTGTTTCACAGCCTCACCTTCCAGCTGATTAACACAAGATTACTCTTGACCCCCCTATAGTTGATGGAATGGTCACTCCTGTCCCTTCGCCGGTCAATCCGATTGATCATGGCATCAATATGGTCACGTCCTTAGTTGAACCAGTTGACAAAGTGGTTGCTTCGATACCATCCTCTGTCAATCCCGCTCTCCCCCTAGAGAGTGAAACTAAAGCGGTCGATCTGATCCCATCCTCGGTCGATCCCACTCTCTCGTTAGAGAGTGTCACCCAAGTGGTCAATCTGTTTCCATATGTCGACCCCATTCTCCCCTTGGAGAATAAAACCCAAGTGGTCGATCTGATCTCGTCATCGGTCAATCCTACTCTCCCGCTAGAGAGTAAACTCGATACTGCCCATGTTTTTCTCATTGATACAGAATCTACCATGACGGTGGGTATTCCTCCTTCTCCCGTGGAACCCCCTCCAAGTAATGAGGCCATCCATTTTGATTGGGGTGTGCTAATTGGACCTCGTATTCCCTCTCACATTCCTTTCCAGATTACAATACAGGTTTGTGGTTGAGATGTTCCTCAGACACTGATAGATGAAGGTGCGTTCGTTAGTATTTTTTCCTCTTTTGCTTGGAAAGCTTTGGGTTTTCCTCAGCTTGTGCCAGTTATGTAGAATATGTTAGCTTTTAACAGAAGAACTAGTCAACCTTTAGGGACCCTTCCTCAGTTTCCTATAACTTTGGGAGGGAAAACTGTCTTTATTGATGTCATGGTAGTCAAAGACCCCTTGGATTTTTCTTTACTCCTTGGGCGAGATTATGTCTATGCCGTGAAAGCTATTGTGTCTACTCTTTTTTGTGTGATATCTTTCCCTCGTGATGGGTGAGTTGTGGCTATTGATCAACTTTCATTCATTGACCCCGACTGGATTGCCTCCCTAAATGGTTCTTATATGTAGACGGTATTGCCCCCGCCACAGGTCAATTATGTGGCGTTGTCGCCCATGGCTTCAACTTCTGATGATTTAGATCCAGTATTTGACACGGTGATCTCTTTGATAGGGTATTTAGAGCCTGATATCCTTACCCCTATCGCAGCCCTCGACATGGTGTCCTTCCAGAGTGTGTTTCTGCCTTCCAGTGAAGACCTCTTGGAAGCCATGACCGAGTTTTGTCCCTTGACATGGTGTCCTTCCGGAGCATTGTCCTCTTGGAATCCATGATCAACAAGAGAGACTTTGAGGATAGTTTTTGTGTCTCTGAGGAAACCTCGTTAAAAAATGAAACAAAGGTCTTTGAGCATGGTTTTCTAATTTCAAGCTCGTTAAAAAATGAAACCACTTACGAGGATAGTTTTTTCGTCTCTGTGGAAACCTTGTTAAAAAATGAAACAGAGGTTACGAGCATAGTTCTTCTCATGTGTCAAGATCGTTAACAAATGAAAAAACTTCCCCCTCTCCATTTGGGTCAAGTCCTACGTATATTATTTGAAGCTTCATTTCATTCTCCTTCGCAGTTGGATGAAACGAAGCTTGGGGGGAAATGCTTTCAGCCTCTAGACTTCATGTTGAATTTAGAGCCGCTAGTTTCTTAAGCTGGGGGCTAAGTACCAACCATCCCTGTGTTAGGAATTGGGAAGTCCAAACATAGTTTTCTATGGTTTAAGCTTGTGTAAAAATGAAACCGCTTACCTCAAGCATAGTTTCCTCTGGTTCAATCTTTGTGTAAAAATGAAACTAGGTCCAAGCATAGTTTTGTTTTGTTTTAAAGCTTGTGTAAAAATGAAAACAATCTCGAGCTTAGTCTTTGTTCTTTCTCATGCTCGTAAATACGTGAGAATAAGTTACCGAGCTTAGTCTTTGTTCTTTCTCGTGCTCGTAAATCAATGAGAATGTAACCGAGTATACTTTTATCACTTTTTCGGACTCGTAAAGGTTATACGAAAAAGGACCCCTGGAGTTTCCTTTAAGCTCTTTTCAGAGTCTCTAAACATGAAAATATTGTTGAGTGACCTTGTTCTCTTCACGCTCATTAAAGTATTTCAAGAAAACGTCTGTTGAGCGATAGTTTATCTCTTTTTCTGTCTCATTAGACCACTTTACGAAAAAAGGAACTGAGAGAGTTCTCTTTAAGTGTTTGTTAGACTCTATAAACATGAAAAACCCCCGAGTTTTCGTTCTTTGGACTCGTAAAAAATAAATTGAAAGGCCCATATGGGACCAAACCACTCCTTCCTAGGGTTTGTTAAACATACTCCGAGGGACTCGTCCGAAGGATGAGCATAAATTACAAGCATATGTTATCCTCCTCAAGCTTGTGTAAAAATAAAGAGGTACTCGCCAAAAATGTTGGGAGAAAAATTGGGAAAGAAATGTGTCTAAACCTGTATTCCATGGAAGAGTCACCTTTGAACATGACACCCTTTCAATCTCTTTGTGTCTAGGTTGGAAAATTCACTTGTCTCTTGATCATACTCCTTTATAAGATTACAA
>SNQJ01S0007426.1:13773-28278 GCA_010110895.2 Picea sitchensis | reverse complement strand
TGATGATTCCCCGAGGGTTTCATGGAGTGGCTCAATATCAGGAAAGTCAGGGTTATCCCGAAGACAAGGAGGGAGGTTCCTAACGAAGTCGTGAGGCGGTTTTCTACACAATCCCTTGGAGTAAGGATATTCTTTAGAGAGAAAGCATTCAATGTCTGAATCAGAGTCCTCGCTAACCACGATAGGCTCTGTTTTGGCAGGAAGCTTAGATTTATTCCTCACCAAGCGAGAGATCAATCTTGCATTTTTCTTGCCTCGAGTATTAACACCAGTCTTCACTCTAGTCCTTTGGGTTGTAGCTTCAGTAACTTCGGTTTGTTTTAGCACAGCCTTAGGCAAACTCGTAGGTGACTCGGGCTTAGGTCTAGGTAATAAAACATTATAAGGCACAGGGGTAGGTTTGTTCTCGTTCACCAAGGGCTTATCTACCTGTGGAGGGTCAGACTCTCCAAAACCATTACGGCTGAGGAAATCATGCCAAGAATCACGACGTAACCCTAACTCGTAAACTAAAACCATTTTGATCAACCCAACATGAAAGAGGCTAGTGTCAGCCTGGCTATGCTTGTATCGTTTAGCCATTTTGAACAGACTTCGGTGCAGATAGTGAGGCATACTTAGTTCAAAACCCATGAAAACCATTAATAAACGCAGGTGGAATAAGAAAATAAACCCATACCTTCCTTCACAGGTAACGAAACATTTGATAATCATCAAGAGATCATACCAGCGGGGTTTTAACATCTTTGCAGGAAACCCTCTGTCGCATGAGTTCACTGTGCGAGATTGGAACAATAATGTCCATGGGACATCATCTACCTTGCAACTTTTTGACCATTTTTGTCCGTTGGCAGGCAAGCTGGTTGCCAAACTGAGAAATTCTTCAGTAATTTCAAGCTGGACATCTCCCACTTTGGCTCGGAAGCCATCGAACGATAATGCAAATTGCCGAGCCACTGTGAGGTCATAGCCATCAGACTTCCTTATGAAAGCAAGCCACCCGTGTTGTTCCAGTTCGCTACATGCACCACTAAATGTCAACAGTGCTTGGCACCCGTTAGGCTCGGCCCTCACGGCAGGAGCCATAACCTCTGTACATGGTAGGGTTCACAGTGAATGAAATAATGCACAGAGTTGAAAAATGATAGGTTTGATGGCTTCAAAGCTCAAATAGACCGAAATTAACTGCATACGTGCGAAGGTGGTGGGATTACCACCACCACGCACTGTATTAATTGACTGAGTACAGTGTTATTAAAACATAATCATTTATACCATGCATATCGGCCAGCGAATAGGTGTGTAATCATATTAACGTGCCAGTCAACCAGAGCAGAACCAATACTATGTGTTATACTCATGCCAAGTGTATAGTTCGATCCACCACTACATATCCATCGTGCCAATCAATTGTTCAACACCGAGGTTTAAAATTAATCAATGCCAATACATAGCTTGGAACTATGAATCATTCAACGTATTATCAACTTACCAAATAATATACCAAGCATCGATTTGTCCAATATGATTAATCCATGCGCCTTCAAACCATTGCTATTTCTTGAATTAACTTCATAAACTTACCAATGTATTCTTTGCACATTGAAATGTTTGCATTCCAAAATTTCGAGAACATTATGATCCAAAATTCTTCATATAATAACTGAGCGAAAAGTCCATAACAATAAGGATGAAAGCAATAAGACCAAATCCATTACAACTTTCATAAGATCAAAATAAAACCAATAAATTTTATGCCCAAAGGCTTGGCAATCAAACATATCCAAATGCGCAATCAAGGTGAGAGTATGCTCAAGGATAAAAGTTCGAGAAAACCTTTAGCAGTCATGTGATAAACCAATGGTGAAGTGTCTTTGGAGAAATCGATAAAAGACGACTACAGTCCAAACGATGAAAGAGGTATTTTCACACTTACAGTTGTGAAAATCAAATCGAGACCAAATTGCAATTGTCGCAAAAATGAAACAAATGTCTAGAAGCACAATGCGACGATGATTTGTCATTTAACGGGACAAGGGGTGTAGGCAGCGTTTTTTAAGAGCAATTAAAAAAAAATGATTGGCTGCCAACAGGTACATACAGTACATGGGTTGACAATGTATTAGGGTGCGTACGTACGCGGGCTGGTAGTGTATTAGGGTACGTACATGTTGGTAAATCCATGGAAACTTGAAGAGATGAAGATGCAAAGGTTCTAGATTCTGAAATCAAGCTCCCAAGATGGTCTACAGTGCTTAGATACATCAAATCTGTCCATTGGTTTAAAAGGTATGTCTTATTTCTATGAATAGTTGTATTTTGATGTATGCATGAGAAATGGTTATGGAGATTTGAGAATTTTCCCTAGAGAGACTATTGGTTGCATGGGATCTTCTGCATAAGTTAGATTTACAAAAATACAGTACTGGTATATTTATCATTGATACTTCTTGTTGAGTCACATCTTGTATTCCTTGGCATGGATAAGGGTTTTTGTGGTACATGGGTGAGAGATTGTAATTGTGAAGTGGTTGATGTATTGAGAGGTTGAATATCATAAAGGGTTTGATGACTAGATCATGTGAGGGTTATTATAATTGTTCATGATTACACACACCTATATGGCACATGACTAGAGAGAGATATATATGATTTGGGTAAAGACTATGTATGAGGATGCATGTACAGGGTACAATTACATTTCAGATACAGTGACAGGTTACAGATCGATGTGAAAATGTTACAGAGGGTCAGAAGTTTTCAAGAGAAAGAAAACCTTAGTTTTCAGAAGGCATATGCAAGCTGCATAAAAGTTTGATCATGTACATATGCGGGTTGCATAACATATAGGGTGCGTACATACGCATGCTGCAACACTACAGGTCGCGTACCTGTTATATTTTTTTCATACATGTTCAGTTCAGGTACATATTGATTACAGGGAAGTTGTACAGGTTGGATGCAGGTCGGTGGTACAGATTGATACAGTTGTACAATGGTATATCTCACAGTGATAGTGTGGCATTGGTTCCATCATTCTACTTATACTTCAAGGTGGTTGGACTGGGTAAGGATAGGTGGTTCTATCCACCTTCTGATTGTATCCATATAACTTAGGGGGTTGTAGCCTCCTTCTGGTTGTAGCCAAAGAATTGGGGAGTTGGAGCTTCCCTCAGGTTGTAGCCTGAGAAACTAGGGGGTTGGAGCCTCCTTCGAATTACAGCTAGAAAACAAAGGAAGTTGGTTCTTCCAATGAATGTAATTCTTCAAGACAGATAAGAAAAAGAATTTCGTTGTTTTCTCCCACTTTGGGTTTCCACGTAAAACACTGGTGTACTGTGTATGTGTATGATTGTTCATTTGTTCATTGCTTATTTACTCTGTAGTTATTGTATGATAATGCTACATTGATATAACACTTGGATTATATGGTTAAAAGGGATTAAATTTATCTATTATTGATTCACCCCCCTTCTCAGTAATCCAACAATTGGTATTAGAGCAAGTTCCTTCATAAATTAGTTTAACCACTGAAAGGTAGATCATGGAGAGCAACAACTTGTATAAAAATGAAATACCATAGTTCAATGGATAGAAGTATGCATTTTGGAGCATAAGCATGAAGACATATATACAGAAACATGGATTTGAAATTTGATGATCAATTGTAGATGGATACACAGTACCAACAGTTCCGCCAACAAATGACAAAGCAGTGAAACTTGGTCAGAATAATTCTAAAGCCACAAATGCACTTCTGAATGGTCTTGGTGAAACGATATTCACCAAAGTTGCACATTGTAAATCCGCTAAAGAGATTTGGGACAAACTTCAAAATATTTATGAAGGAGATTCAAAAGTCAAAGCAGCAAAGCTTCAAACTTACAAAGGTCAGTTCGAACAACTAAAAATGAAGGAAGATGAGAATATTGCGGCTTACTTCTTATGAGTCGATGAAATAGTAAATGCAATCATATGATTGGGAGAAGAAATCGAAGAATCTGTAATTGTTCAAAAGGTACTAAGATCTCTTTCTATGAGATTTGACCCGAAGATATCAGCACTAGAAGAAAGAACATATCTAAACTCAATAAGCATGGATGAACTACATGGAATCTTCACAGCATATGAAATGAGAACTGAACATGAAAATTCAGATGTAAAGGAAGCAGCCTTCAAAGCATCCAAAATATCAAAGAAAAAGGGAAAGAAACAAGAAAAAGAACATAGCATCAATAGTGACATCTCAGAAGATGATGAAGAAGTGGCCAACTTTGTCAAAAGATTGAACAAGGGAACCGATGACAGGTATAGAGGTAAGCTTCCTTTAATTTGTTTTAATTGTGATGGTATTGGTCATTTTTCTAACAAATGTCGTCATAAGAAAAAGAGAAATGATGAAGGTTACTCAAAAAGAAAACAAACATATAAAGGCAAAAGAACCACAAATAATGTTTTCAAGAAAAACTTATGCACCAAAGAAGACATCTCATCATCAGATGAATATGAAGTCAGTGACAGTGAGACAGAAAGAGTTATGTTCATGGCAGTAGAAGACTCTGATAAAGAATACTTTGATAAAGAATACTCCAAAGAAGAATATGAAGAAGTCGAAGAAAAAATTTAAGAGGCAGAAGTTGACTACCAAGAGGAATTGATGAGTGTCATAGAAGTCATCAGAAGAGAAAAGAGGAAAAACAAAAAGCTACAAGCAAAACTAGACAAGAAAGAAGACACTTAGGAATTAGAACAAATGATCACAAATTTGAAGGTTCAAATTGAATAAGATAAAATAATTGAAGAATCACTCAAAGAAAATCTAGAAGGAAGAGACAAGATCATTGAAAATTTGGAAGCAGATATTGTCACATTCAGAAAGGATCTTCAAAATAAAAATATGCAGAAAAGCTCAAAAGTTTTGAATGACATTATCAACAGTCAAAGGCCTAATCATGAAAAGTCTGAACTTGGATACAATTAGACATAAAAGGGATCAAGCTCCAAAACAACTGAACAAGACACATATCCAAAAAGCTATGTAGAAACAATCAAAGGGGACATGAAAGTCTACAGAGAAAATTATAGTGACACTCCTCCATCGAGAAGATTCAAACTTTAGAATCAACGACCGATAGAAACAAATAGGTCTCAGGAAGAAGAAGGATTCATAAGAGCACCTCCTTTCAGAAGATATTCAACTCCCAGGTATCAAACTATCTTTTTGGTTTATGTTATGCATGCAATAATTTTGGACATAAAGCTGTGAATTGTAGAGCTAACAACAAGAACATAAACAAATTTGAAAGTCATACACAAAAGGGTTATCCAAGAAGGCCTAGTGAAACATAGAGAATTTACAACAGGTTTGAATCATTGAGCACTGAAGTCGAATTCTACAAGTGTAACAACTTTGGACACATGGCCAAAGATTGTAGAATGAAAATCCCTCCTAGAGAACCACAACAAAACAACAACAATCATAGACAAGAACCTCAGAAAAGGACATGGATAAAAAACTAGGGGGTTACCATCCTTCTATAGTGAAAAGATTTAATATGACAACCCAAAAACCTTGGAAGAAACCATAAGGAGAGAAAGACACATTTATGAGAAAAGCAAAGGAAGGCCACTTTTCCAAAAATCTTGGAATAACAAGATGAAAGGGAAAAGGGATGAAATGCAAAAAGGTTTTAAGCCCCCCTTTTTCAATAATAACTTCCAAGAAAATCAACAAGGTCATTCAACCCAAAATGAGCACAAGAATGCATATTCATTTGGAAAAAGGCCAAGGAAGAAGCCTATTCAATGTTGGGGATGTGAGGGAAATCACTTATATAGGGACTGCCCTCACAAAGGAGAAATAATGATGATTTTCCACAACATTCAGGAGGCTTAAATAGTGAAAGACATGGGAGGAAGCATGCCAAGAATTTATGCAGCCTTGGACAACAAGAAAGCTAAATATCAATCCCCCATGATTGAAGTGGAAGGTAAGATTGATAACCAACCCATAACAATTTTAATTGATTCTGGAGCTAGCCATAGTTACATAAATGCTAAAATTATTGAAATATTTCACTTGAAAATAAGCAAGCATAAAAAATCTTGGTTAGTTCAGTTAGCCACAAGGACTAAGAGGAAAAATAATTAGTTGGTTAAATATTGTCCAATAGACATGAATGGACTTGGAACAAGGGTATATGTAAGCATCATACCATTGGGTTCATATGACTTTCTAATTGGCATGTATTGGTTGGAAAAACATCATGTTGTCCTAGACTGTTACAACAAGACAATCACATGTCTTGACGAGGAAGGGAAGAAAGGCAAGATTCAAGGCATTCCAAGAGTTGTAGTTGTTAGAGAGATTTCAACTATGCAGTTGAAGAAGAGCTTCATGAAGGGATGTCATATGTTTGCAGCCCATATGGAGGAAGCAACCAAAGAAAAAGTGGAAAACATTGAAGACCATCCCATCTTGAGGGATTTTGAAGATGTTTTTAGAGAAATTTCAGGATTGCCACCAAAGAGAGACATTGATTTCTCTATTGATTTGGTGTCAGGAGCTACCCCAATGTCTAATACACCTTACAGAATGGGCACACCAGAACTAAAAGAGTTGCAGATGAACCTTGAAGAAATTTTGAAGAAGGGGTATAGACTTCCAAGTGTGTCTCCTTGGGGAGCCCCAGTTCTTTTTGTGAATAAGAAGGATGGAACCTTAAGGCTATGTATTAGTTTTAGACAGCTTAATAAGGTTACCATAAACAATAAGTATCATTTTCCAATAATTGATGATTTGTTTGATCAGTTGAAAAGTGTGAGAATATTTTCAAATATTGAATTGAGATTAAGATATCATCAAATAAGAATAAAGGAACAAGACATCAATAAGACATCATTTAGAACAAGATATGGGCATTATGAATTCATGGTAGTGCCATTTGGGTTATCAAATACCCCAACAGTTTTTATGTGCCTGATGAATGGAGTGTTTAGGGAGTACTTGGACAAGTTTGTGATTGTGTTCCTATATGATATACTCATCTACTATAAATCATAAGAGGAACATGAGAAGCATTTAAGAATGGTGTTGCAAGTTTTAAGAGAGCATAGATTGTATGCTAAGATAAGTATGTGCATATTGTATCAAAAGAAGATTCACTACTTGGGGCATATAATATCAGCAGCAGGGATAGAAGTTGATCCTGAGAAGATGGAGTCCATTAGAGGATGGTCAACGCAAAATAATGTGACAGGGGTCATATTATTCATGGATCTTAACAATTATTACCGAAGATTCATAAAAGGGTTCTCAAGGATTGCAAGTCCAATCACTTCCTTGCAAAATTAGGGAGTGAAATTTGAATGGACTTCCAAGTGTGAAGAGAGTTTTCAAGAGTTGAAGGGAATATTGACAAGTGCACCAATATTGAAGATTGCAGATCAAAATTAAGATTTTTTTCCGTGCACCGATGCATGCAAGGAAGGACTCGTCGGAGTTCTCAGTCAAAGAGACCATGTGGCATGATATGAGTCTAGAAAATTAAAAGAGCATGAAATAAATTATGCTACCCATGATATAGAACTAGAAACAATTGTACATGCATTGAAAATGTGGAGGAATTACCTCATGGGTAATAAATTCTAGCTAAGAACAAACCATTGTGGTTTGAATCATTTGTTTGGAAAACCAACACTAAATGCAATAAAATCTAGATGGTTGTAATTTCTGAGTGAACATGACTTTGAAATTAAGCATATAAAGGGAAAATAAAATCAAGTGGTTGATGCACTCATCATGAGAACTCATGAGAATCATATTGCATCCATCAACATCTACAGGACAGATCTGAAAGACAAAATTATTGCAGGAGCAAATTCAGATCAGCACTATGTGAAAATAAAAGAAACATTACAAGGTAATTTTCAACAGAAATTTAATTATTATGAGCTGAAAGAGGATGGAAATATCATGTACAAGGAAAAATTGTATGTGTCGAATTCCATTGAGCTAAAAAATGAAATTATGAAGGAAATGCATAATCTTCCATATGTCGGGCACCCAGGGTATCAGAAAACAATTGTAGTTGTAAGAATCCACCTAGCCAGATGTCTAGAGTGTCAGAAAGGGAAGACTGAACATAGGAACCTAGCAGGTTTGCTACAACCATTTCCCTTTCCATAGTGAAAATGGAATTTTTTTACAGTTTATTTTATTACAAAGTTTCCTAGAACAGTGAAACAACATGATTCCATCATGGTGGTGGTGGATAAATTGACTAAGGAAACACATTTTATTCTCGTGAAGAGTACACACAAGGCAAAAAATATTGCAGCAATTTATATGAGAGAAGTTGTTAGGCTACATGGATTGCCTAAAGCAATAGTTTCAGGTAGGAATCCAAAGTTTAATTCCAATTTTTGGAAATCTTTGTTCAAAGGATTTGGGAAAAATCTAAATCTTAGTACATCATATCACCCAGAGTCAGATGGGAAAACAGAGATGACTAATAGGATAATTGAGGATATGCTTAGAATGTATGTGATGGATCAACCATCAAAGTGGGAAGATTACATTCATTTAGTTGAATTTGCCTACAACAATGGGTATCATGCCTCATTGAAGATGAGTCTATTTGAAGCATTGTATGGCAGAAAATGTAACACACCAGTAAGTTGGGATAATCCAGTAGACAAAGTATTTGTTAGGCTAGAATTATTAAAGGAAATGGAAGAGCAGATGGAAAAGATAAAGCAGAATAGGCAGAAAATTTATGCAGATAAGAATAGAGTGTTTAGATATTTTAAAGTGGGCGAACATGTGTTTTTAAAAGTGAAGGAAAAGAGAATTTCTCTAAGATTAGGAAGCTGCCCAAAGTTGACAGTAAGAAATTGTGGGCATTTTGAAATATTAGAAAAGATAGGGCCAGTTGCATACATTCTAGAATTTCCCACATCCTTGAGAGTGTATAATGTATTTCATGTGTCATTTTTAAAGAAATATGTGCATCATACTAACCACATAATTGATTGGAATGTGATCCAGGTGGAGCACAAAGGGGATTTTCGGGTGGAACCAGTACACATCCTGGAACGGAAAGTCAAAGTGCTTAGGAACAAAGCCATAGGAATTGTAAAGGTTAAATGGACATACTACGGACCTGAAGATGTTACATGGGATCATGAAGAAAACATGCGGGCAGAACACCCGCAAATTTTTGACATTTTTGAAGAAAACATAATGCAAGAATCCATTTTGAGCAGCTAAAATTTTGGAACCACATCTCAGAGTACTAGCCAACTGCGTCGGTGACCTTGATAAAATAATGGCTCATTCCTTTGTTCAGCCTTGATAAATAGATGGTATATCCCTTGGGTTAACCCTAGTAAATAGAGGGTGCATTCCTTGGGTCAACGAGTTGAAAGGAACAAAATATTATGGTTGGAATTGCTACTAGAGTTGTTAAATTGCAGAATTTTTATTTCTATGTATTGTGATGTAAATTTGCATATATATATATGTATATCTACATAGTGTTCACTGAGGACGATGCACAATTGTAGAGGAGTGGGAATGTAACATCCCCACTATAATCCCCATTTTAATTTATGCTTATGTAGATATAATGTGTGGCTATGACCAAGCGATGTAATATGTGAATTGTATTTCTATGTTTTAATAATAAAAAAGTGATTCCAACTGCTAAGGGGACATGGACAAGAGATGGGGGGCTGAATTAATACACAAGAAAGGGGAGTGTCTAGGATAATGGCCAAGAGGGGTCCAAGGGGGAACTACCCATGTATATTAATTCAACCCATTTTCCTAAAATTGTTATTTGTATGTGAACCTTCCAATTTATGATTGAGTGTTCCCAAAGCCAATCATTGAATGTATGTAAGAGGGTGGGTGTGAGTGGTCACATCCTAAATTTATTGAGCACGTGAGGGTTGAGTACAATCATCTTGGGGAAGAGTGTGAGTCAAGAAAGGAAATCCAAAGAGAGGAAATTTGTATGGGTTGGGACAACAATTTTACACATTGAGTTTTGGTGCATGAGGAGCAAGTAGAGAACATGAAACATAGATTAGAGTTGTTGCAGCCATGGAGGGAAAATTCTAGAGCAAGTTGGAGCATATTTGGAGCTGGAAATTGAAGAACCATATTTTCAGGCCTGAAGAGTGAACTCATGTGTGAGTTGCACTAAAACAACAAGTATTTGTTGTTGGTTTGTTGGTAGTTTTCCTAGTAGCAAATTCCCTTGAGTTCCCAGCTAAGATATTCATGGTTACCTGTGCTAGAGAGATCCTAATAAATGAATGGGATGCCCAAGGGAATAAGACCAGTGAAGGGGTACATTCCTTGGGTTCGTCAGGTCAAGAGGAATAGAGCTAGTGGAAAACGAGATAGTTGTAGGAAGATATCAATGGGTTGTTGGTTTTATGAGATATGAATGGACTATGAGAGACCACCCTCTTTTGTGGATTACTAGCCTCAGCTCGGGGGTGATTGAATGTTGATATTTGGAACATTCAGTCTATGGTTGGGTGGAATGTCCATCCCAAGCAATTGGTTGCATAACCATTGTTAAAAGATAAGTGTTTTATCTTGTTGTTGAGTTATCTCATTAGTTTATTTGTTGTGCATGAACTTTGTGCATTTGAGAATGATTTATATGTTGTTGTGTAAATTAATAAGTTGCATTTGTGTTATTTTCATATGTTGTATATGAATTAATTTTTATGGTTATAGACGATAACTAAATATTTTTTAATTCGTAGTTGTAAGCTACAAGAAATCGGCTAACAGTAAAATAATTAAATTAGTTAGTTGTAAATTTTGTTTTTATGTGTTTTTTGCACCGTAATGTCGCTTCATTGGGATAGGGGACATTACATTTCCCATCCGTTGGGAGTGGGGATTTCCCGTCTTCTGGTCCTAACCCCTTCGGAGGCTGGGGTGTTTCCACAAGTTTCGTTAGCATGTCTTCAACTTCCACTCCATTCACATTATACGGTGGATTCACAAGTAATATTTTCACCGCATCTGTAGTGCCGGCAGGGGGAAATCCATTCCAAGCTCATTGGAATCCCATGAAAGGGTCCTTCCCTTCGCAAGGGATGTCATCAGGAGAAACCCCTTTCTTGGTTACTATAACCCCATGCAAGGATTAGTTCCTTCGCAAGGTGGTCCGGCAGGGGGAAACCATGTTCTTCCATCCAGGAATCAAATGGGTGGAGGTTATCCTCTGTTTAACCAGAGCCAACAAGGTTTTACCAAAATATTTGGTCCATCAACAAACTCTTACTAGAAACTCGGTGCCAGTTACAATCCAAGACCCTCTTTTCAAGCTGCTAATCAGTCGATGGCTCAATCAAGGATATATTTTCTAGCAAATATCCATTTCCAAACTTGTCTAAGTTGATGAACGACTTGATTCATCATGACCCAAGCTAGCCTGTGGCTCCCACAAAAATACCATCATACATTCTGAAGTTCGAAGGGAAAAGTGATGAAGATCCACAAGATCACGTATTGATGTTTCACTTATGGTGCTCATCCAACTCTTTAAACGATGACTCGATCCAGTTGTGTTTATTCCAATTTACCCTCACTGGGGTCACCACAAAATGGTATATAGAATTGAAAAGGCCAAAGTACGCGACGTTTGGAAATCTTTCCGTGGATTTTCTCAACCACTTCCAACTCCATGTTCGGTACGATGCTTGTACAGATATTTTGGACAACTTTGAACAATACAATGCTACGCACATTTCCGATCATATTCGGGAATGGAGGAGACAAAAGAGATTTATTAAATCCACAGTTCCACCAAAATTTCTATTAGAATGGTTCTTGAAGTCGTTGCTTCCTTACATTTTTAAGGATGTATCCACTTCAGGGGTGTTTTCAGAAGAGCAGGAAATATTTAGGGCAAATCAACTGGAATTGATTCACTCTCAATCGGGAATGATCTACGAGATTATGCTTAACGCACCTTGGTCAACCCTCAACTTAGAAAAATCAAAGTCAGGACCACATGTCGATGGCATCGTTGGTTCCTCTCAAATCAAAGTCACATATCTAGTTTCTAACTAGATGTAGTAGTTGTCAATTCAACAAAATACGGTCGGTCCAGCCTATGGCTTTACCACCCCCACAACCAAGTCCTCAAATGTACACATTGTGCAATCGAAGACTCATAAAGTTCCGCAACATTCTGAAGAGAAAAAAAAAATCCAAATGACAAGAAAGGTAGTGGGGGTAATGACAAAAATCCTAACAAGAATGATGAGGGGGAAAAGGGTGAAAAGAGAAAAGTGAATTTCCCATGCAAGATTTATGGGGATGATCACCTTACTCATCAATGCCCCAAGATGGAAGAGGCCTAATTATTCATAAAGTTGCAACAACAAAAACAACCTGTTGGATTGCAAAATCTATTTACACAAGGACAAAATATGCAGGTTGGATCTTCCACTTCCAATCTGCAAGGGGGCACTTATGGTGCACCGTTGTCGAACAAATATTTCTCGTTCGTTAACATGGTCAATTATTCGAAGTTAAAATAAGAGGAGGTATATTTATCAACCAAGTCTCGCGGTTATAGTAATCTGGAGTCGACAACAAAAGGCAAAGAGACTTTTGATCCTCAGGGTCCTCTTCACATAGAGAGACCTGAGAAGGAAATGACGACACACATACCAAAAGGTGTGTACAAAAGAGAATCGCACAACCCTAACACCAAAGCCTCACCCAACTATTCTATTATTGAGGATTTATCTCAAACATCATGTGCGATGTATGTTGTTGAGGTGATTCAAAGTTACCCCATGCAGAAAACCTCTTTGTTATCTGCAATCAGAGCTGTGGATTCTTCCATCCCGCTCACTATGAATTTCAAGCATACTAATGTGAAGCCCCTTCATCCTTATCATATAGCCTTCCAGATTGATGTTGTTTACACAAAGAACATCATCAGGATGATCGTTGTTGATGACGGAGCTTCTACATGCGTCATGTCTTTGTCCTGCTAGAAAGATATCGAATCTCCAGAACTTGGACCTTCTCTGACATTATTGACCACGTTTGATGGGTGATCATTTAGGCTACACATTCTTATCTCCTCTTTTCCAATCGAGTTAGGAGGCAAGTTCATTTCTGTAGAAGTAGAAGTAGTCAATGTGTCACTCGACTATAACTTGTTATTAGGAAGGAGTTGGACTTACACAATCACAATTGTTGTCTCATCGGTACTTCAAATTTTATGCTTTCCCCATGAGGGAAGGATTGTGACTATCGATCAGATGGATTTTAACCATTCTAGCTCCACGGTGAATCAAGGATCCATAGTTTCATGGATTGAGAACTCTCATTCGAAAACTGAGAGCATCGGTGTTGGAATGTATCCTTCACTTATGGGTACCTTTAATTTTCCATCATTATGTCCTACATTCGTGCCCACCTTGGTCGGCTACCAAAATTCAAGTTCCCCGACTCCTGTTACAAGAGTCATTTCTTTCAAATCATTTTATCTACAAGATCCATGGGTGTTACCCTTGTTGTCTGATTTGGTCAAAGGCCGTGCACATGCCAGGATGGTTATGCCACTAGTTACAAATAAAGTCGTTTATCAAGTTATACAACAAGATACTATAGACTCGAATCAATATCCTTCTTTGATGGAGGAGGACAATATTTTTCCAAAGCCTATCCGCGATCAGAATTATTCAAATTCCCAGGACTATATTGATATCATCTTTCCCTCAGGCAAGGCTATTATTGAGGAAATGACTGGAGCTGAAAGGCCATGAGAGAATATGCATCATAGATCGTATTTCCTCCCGGAGGTTAGTCGTGTGGAAAATGTAGAATTCAAGTCAACCATGAGTAGGAGTGTTGATCAGACGATAAATCCCTTGGATGGGCATGGTTTCTACATCGAGGGAAATATGGTGAATATATCAGAAATCATCCCCATTAACATTTCTAGCACTACTACATATGGGCGGATTATTCCACGAATATTTTCCACGCTTCAACTAGTTTCATATTTTTTTTAAACATGGCGGGATTTTCGTCGATATTGCCACGAAAGTTCGTCGCAATATAGATGAAAGTCTTATTTAAATCTAGTCGGGATTTTCGTCGCTATAGCGACTAACTTTCGTGGCAATAGCGACGCAAATTTTGCATATCTCATTGGTTGGTGTTAACGGCTAGTTGACTATTTTATCTATATATATGTGACTTTAAGAGACTTTGCAACACAATTGCTATATTTGCGACACTGTTCTTGGCTTTTGTTTGAGCTCGTTTTTTTTTCCATCACCCACCGGTTGAACAAATCCAATTCTTGATCTACATAGCTCGGATTTTGAACTTGCAAGGTTAGTATGTTATTTTTTATTGATGTACTCATTTAACTTGTAATTTTTTTTTCAAATGTTCAAATTTCATTTAGCTTGTTTTTTCCTTGATAATATATTATAATATGTGTA
>SNQJ01S0007425.1:74562-88288 GCA_010110895.2 Picea sitchensis | reverse complement strand
CATGTTTATACCCCATGAAGTATTTACACCCCAGAAGTATGTACACTCTTCCACGCGAGGGAGTGCAGAGGGGGGATACCCCCTTTGTGGGGTTTGGGGGCAAGCGGGCCCCCAGCGGGGGTTTGGGGGCAAAGCCCCCGAAGCAAAAATTGCCTTATAAAAGTATATTGTAATTTCATTGTAAATATGGACCGTTCATTATAAGGTCGCAGATCTAACGGTAGAGATTATGTTAGGGTTTTTTGCCCTAGAAGGAAACCCTCTTTTATGAGGGAAATGTATTGCGGATATGGTTGATGGTGAATATTGTATTCTGAAAGAGGAGACTGTGAGAGAAAGAAGAGGAAGTTACAGCAGGTTTTGTTGTAGGTTGTATCCCTTCATTTGTTGGATAATAATAAAGGAAGGATCTGGCAATTTCTCTGGTGGACGTAGCCCACATTGGGTGAAACACATAAATCTGTGTCTCTCTTGTATTGTGTGTCTTATGTGTTTTTTTTCTGCATTTGTTTTTATTTACTGCTTCGCGGTCCTGTTTTTCTAACAGAATTCCCATGAGTTGGGTGCATAGTTATGAGACAGAGATGAAAACGATGTATTATCCTCCTCTGAGCAGAGAGTTGAGATGATGAACTCCAGATGACTCTCCTGTGTAATGTTGTAATAAAGAAGATCTGTTGAGTTTGACGTTCCTCTGGATGAGCACAGGTGAATGTGATCCTAGTGGATGAGCACTAGTGAGTGTGGTTCTCCTATGAGATGTAGTGAGATAGAGATATGGACATCCCTATGGATGTGCCCCTAGTGGCTGAGCACTAGTGGGTTATGAGATCCCTTGCTATATTTTTCAAGAGTCAGACTTACATGTAACCCTAATTGTAATGTAAATGGTACAGGTCGACCCCACCTTAATGTAGAAGACAATTAATGTAAAAGATAATTAATCTAGTAATTATTAATTATATTGTGAGTTAGTGAGGTCTTCCCTGTTGTACCTGTTATCACACTGAATTGCCTTGGGTGTTTTAGTTTATTTTCTTTCCTCTTTAAGCCTTAGATTTTAATTTTCTTTAAAAGTCTCATCCCTTTTAAAATTTATGTTTGGTAGGACCCCTTAGATGATTAAATTGTTTTGAGACTTAGCTCTAGTTTGATCCTCAAATTGATTTATGATCCTTGAACCTTTTTTAGTTCATGACTTATTTTGGTCCCCTTCATGACTTGTCCCTAGTTCGTTTCCTCCCATTACTAAACTAATGTGACACACCTTCCTCCTCACTCATGATCTCGTAGGCATGCCTCATCATCCTTTCTTACCTGTCCAATCACATTTTGAAGTGGAAATGTTGCCTACTCATTAGGAATTTTTGTAGTGCCTATCACATTTATCATACTTCCACCCCAAGTCATGATTGCCACGACTGAGGTCATGTCCCTTGTTTTCAGTGCCAGAAGTCGGTTAAAAATGCCTTTAAAGATCTTTCATTTATGAGCCTTGGTAACGGTTTCTAATTTTGAAAATCTCAACAGTGATGCGCTACGCAAATTCACAAATTATGATCAGGTGACAACAAGGAGACCAAGTTCGAGGCTGAAGAAGATTCAAGGGATAAAGTTCTTGTAATTTATTCCCAAGATCTTGTTGAAGATCCCAACAGGTGTCTACCCCATAGGTATCCCATGTTGCCTCCTCTGCATATTAATTTTCACAAGAAATTTGTGCTCGGGTTTTGGTTGCTCAGCTTGCACAGTTGTAAGGGATCTGTCTTTGCATGCCAGCCTTGTATTCTCTCTTTTCATACCCATAAAGTTCATTGCCTGTATATAAGTATGAATACTGTTGTCTTCCTTAGCCATTGAAATTGCAAGCTCTTAAATAGTTTATCCTCTGTGTATGCGTTGCGCTACCCAGAGTCACTGCGTAAACCCTCTCTGTTTCCTCTGTTTCATTTCATCTTGGAGCTAGGCGTTTTTACCCAGTTGCAAAAAGCCAATTCTGGATTACACCCTCACTGTTTATGCTCTCAAGTACCTGTACAAGTCTAAGGGTGCAGTTCCCACAGTCGAGCTTGGCCTACTAGCATCAGTCTATCTAAAAGGGTTAGAATTGTACATTTGAAGCCTGACTTAAAGCTTTTCTGGTCATTATCATCCCTTAATCCTTTTAAAAGCCCTCATTTTGAGCTATGGAGACTCCCTAATCGAGGAAGACACAGAAGGTGGCAAGATAGTTAGGACATAACCGATGGACATGCGTCTTTTTGATACAGAGCCCATGGAAAGAGAGGCCTTTCAGAGAGTAGGGTGCCTCTCTTTCTACCAGAACATGTAGAGAGGCCATCCAGAGGTAGCAAGAGAGTTTGCATTAAATTTCAATGGTAGAAAAACCAGGGTTGGGGATTTGGAATTTGAGGTGACTGAAGCCGCTATCGCAGCTCAACAAGAATTCACATTTCAGGTGAAAAGTGGTTCAAATCCATGACTTTGAGTTCAACCTATGAGAAATATATCTTCAAACCTGAATATCAAGCCAATGATTTGTCTAAGAGCATGCTAAGGAATCAATTAATTGAACAATTTGACAGAATTTTGAAAATCATACAGAGATATTTTACATGTGAAGGGAGATTTAACACATTGTACCAGTACCATATAAGGTTGTTGCTACATTTTACTGGTAAGGTTGAGATGAATATTACTTATTACCTTGTAAGGAGCATAGGTAAAATGTTAGACAGGATTCAATCCAAATATAAGGATGTGGATTCTAGTCTTTTCCACTCTGGATTGATCATAATGCTAGTCTCTGAGGAATTGGGAAAGAAAGATATTTCATGGGAGAATTTTTTGGTTACTTCTCATTTGAAGCTGGATCTAGCATCTACTCCTCAATCACAGATTGCAGGACCTTTATCACCCATTAGTGTTTTTAAAGAAGGGACCAGTAGGAAGAGAAAGGGCAGAGCCCCTATTCAAGTTTCATAGGTCAGCAAGTAGGTCACAGGAACTGAGGAGGAAGCTTGTCCTTCTCCACACATAGATTTGTCACCACCTCCTCCACCAGGGTTAGAAGAGATGCCTTCTTCTACCAAAGCTACATCCAATAGAGGGAAGAAGCTTCTCTTTCCCTCTTCTCCTCCAGCAGTCGAAATCAAGGGTAAAATACCTTTCAAAAGTTCATCAATTCCTAAGGAGGTTTTCAAAGAGCAGCCTTGACCAGAAACCCCTATTCAAAAGAAAAAAGGAAAAAGCATTGAAAATCCTATGGAGGAGAAATCAGAAACCCTTATTCAGAGGAAGAAGGGTAAAGGTAGTTTTCATTCTATTGAAGAGAAACAAGAAGCCCCTGTTCAGAAAGGGAAGGGTAAAGGTCCTAAAATACCTTTGGAGAGGAAATATGAAAACTCTGTGAAAAACATTGATAAGCCTGTGGAAAGAAAAGAAAAAAACCTGGTGCAGAGGACGAAAGGTGAAAGCAAAGCCACCAAGAAACTTGATGAGGCAGACAAAGTAATTCCTATGTAGGTGGAAGAGGAGATTGAGAGCAAACCTGTTGAGACTGTGCATGTCTCTACTCCCCCTGATGGTTAGACATTCAAAAGGTTAATAAGGCAACTTAAGGATGCTAGGAAGGAGGTGGCTCAATTGAAAAAGGAAGCCCTATCTGACAAAGCCAAGATGATAGAGCTTATGGATGGCTACAGTCATACCCCTGACTTGGCAAGGTTTGTAGCAAGAAAGGCTCAACCCCTTCATAGGCAGCTCCAAAATAGAGGTTTTCAATCTCAGAACAGGAAACTCAAGGCAGAATTGCAACATTTCCGAGATGAAGTAGCTCAGAGAAACTTACAGGTATTGGTTGAAGATGCTATTGAGAAAGAGACAGAAGCAATCAAGAAGAGAATAGCCCCATTCAAGAAGCCTGACAATGCTAAGAAGAAGAAGTCTGATGTGTCAATTGAAGACCCTCTTTCTACTAGAAAGAGTGTGAGGTTAAGTGTCAAATTGACAAAATAGTTGGTAAAGGGTAAGCCCCATTTTTTAGGATGGTTACTTTTTGGGAGGGTTAACTGATATGAAAATATTATCTCTTCCATTTATACAGGCTTCTAAGTTTTTAACTATCTGGGTTTTGAGTTTTTTCTAAGTGCTAGCTTCCCCCAGTGGTAAAAGGCACTACCTATTGTACAATCAAGGCAGCTAGTAAAATGGTTTTGTCATCATGAAAGACCACAAATTTCTCTACGCATGTTCAAGATTGATGGCACTGCGTTTTTGGCATTGCTACCAAAACTTGTGCATAGACACAACGTAAATGGCGCTACCTAATATTTCATAGAGGAAAAAGGTTGGAACATATACGCAACAAAGTGGTGCTACATTCTCTCCTTATACCGTTTTGAGGTGCGCTACCTAGATTTGATACCCAAGGAAGCTGCCAGCAAACACCAGGAATCTAGGAGGACCAAGTTAATATATTTTGGATACGCTGATGATGGAGAAAGTTGCAGGAGAAACAACTGGCAGTTTGAGAAAAACTATACACTCCTAAAAGACACATGGAAAAATAGGAGCTGCGCAACAAAACAGGATCAATTCAGTTTGAAGTTCAATTGGATTAGTCACCAAAATTTTCTTGTTTTATAGCATAGGTGGTTAGATAAGTTGTTAGAGAAAATAAATGTTTAGAGCTTTTCAAGGGAAGGAGGCCATCTTGTATCTTTAGTTGTTGCCTTCCTTTTTGTTATAAATAGATAGATCAATTGATTTAGTAGGTTTGGATAGTTTAGCAAGGCTCCCTTAGACTGTAATATTTTGATGAATTAACTGTGATCTAGTGATGTACTAGACTTAAGAATTTTTTACTAATAGAAATCATCTTCTCTTTCAACATATTTGCTTATGATGCTAAATTTTCATGATTTGAATGATTCACATGAATTATTGTGGTGATGTTATGATGGATGTTTGATCATTATTTTATCATGATGTCTATTTAGCTTCCTTAGTTTCTCAGTTCAAGAAGATCTCGTGTTAAGAAACTTTCCTCCTTAGTCTTTTGTGGACCTGATGTTTACAACAATCCCTGCACTTCTCTCATTCAAGTCTTCCCTCTATTCATACTTACTCCCAAACTACTGATTGAAGTGATCCAAGACCTTAATTGTTGATGCATGGTAGCCCTATTATATGAGTTAGAACATTATCATTTGAGTCCCTTTCCATTTGACCCTTTAAACACCCTTACATTCACTTATAACTTGATGGGTACTAGGATTACCTTCCATGCAATCTGAAGGTGACTCCTACTGCTAACATTATTGGTGTCGTTGCCGGGAACGATTTGAAGACTTTTCTCTGGGATTAGATGACACAGTATACTAGTCCTAAAGGTGCATTCGAACTCAGTATCTTGAATATTGCATCTTGCACCTGGCGACTCCATTGTTTCAGCTCTGACACCTAAAGGAAAACATACGAGATCAAATCCATAGCTACCTTTGGTTCCACATGATGTTGACCCAAAGAATATAATCAAGAAGGGAAAAACTTCTCTGAAAAGTTTTTCTGTTGCTGCTACAAGTGTTTCTGGTCGGTTGCCTGATCCCACTCTTGATACTCCAGTTGTTTTATCAAGTAAGCTTTCTTTACCTTCTGTTGAAGTGTCTAAAAAACTTGATTTTGAAGAGTTTCCAGTTGAATACTCTTCCTTTGAAACGGAATTGAAAGAAGAAAACATTGATATATTCTCTTCCCCTGATATTGAGAAGTGTTTCAGTCTTGATATTTTTGAAGATTTCCCTACTTTAGGTTCTACTACACCTCTCTCTGTTAAAACTTTTTCTACCAAAGAAGTAGGAACTTCATCTCCCTCTCAGATCTTACCATCCTCTTCCAAGACTTAGCCTATTGTTGTGAAGACTGAAACTCCCCCTTCATCCGTTCCTTCTTCTCATAATTTTCACACAACCAAGTCTCCTTCTCCTCCTTGTTCACCTAGAATCCAAAATCAAATGGAAGTTGTTAACCCCCCTGCAAATAGGATGGATGCCATAGTGGCTACAAGATATGCTCCTCTAGTCTTACCTCAGCCAGTGAATGCTCTTCCCCCTGGAGATTATTTGATATACATGCCCAAGTTTACTAGAGAAGAAGATATAACAGCTAAGGAACATCTTGTTGCTTTCTATAGCTATGAAGATAACCAAAATATTGAAAATGAATATGTTTGGATGAGGGTTTTCGTCCAAATCCTTTTTGGTGAGGCTAGAAAGTGGTTTAAGGGTCTAGCCCCTCGATCCATTACTGGTATTGAGGCGTTGGATGAATCCTTCTTGAGGCATTGGGGTGACAAAAAGGATTTTTTGTACGACATCACCGAATTTGGATCTTTGAAAAGGAAAGAAGGAGAGTCTATCTCTGAATTTTGTAAAAGATTTAACAAAATGTACAAGAAGCTCCCCGATGAGATCAAACCCACTAAAACCATGGAAAAAATCACTTATTCCAGTGCTTTTGACTCCAAGTTCTGCCTTCTATTGAGAGATATAAGGTCACCTTCCTTAGTTCATATGCAAGATGCTACCTTAGAGGTAGAATCCAACATAATGGCATCAAATAAGCTCAGGGGAAAATATGATAGAGATAGGAGGAAAAACAAAGCTGAAGCTTCCACTTCTGACTCTCCTGTTGTTCATTCACAAGTAGATGAGTTGACCAAATTAGTAAAATATATTTCCATTGAAATTGAAAAATTAAAATCAGAAGGAAAGAAGACATATAGAAATTCTCAGAACAATGATAACAGAGGTAACTACAGGAGACCAAATAATGTTCCCCAAATCTTTCCCATAGATCCTAGAAATAGAGAGAGAGATGATCTGACGGTACAAGCTCCTTTGCAAAATAATTTAGTGGCTGATGAAGAAGAAGAGGAGGTAGAATTTGATCCTGAGATTCACTACTTAGGTGATACATCCCCATCCCCACACTTAACTCAATCCTCTTATGAGCAATCTTTAATGGATATTCAGATTAATGAGTTAAGCAAGGGAGAGAAAGAAAAGGAAAATGCTAGTAGATATAATTTGAGATCTAAGAAGAATGAAGAAAAAACTGATACCCCTAATCAACCTGCTCAAAAAGAAGTTTCTGCCAAGGCCGTGACAGTGAGTAGCAAGGAAAAAGACTTTCAAAACTCACAAGTTCTGATAAAAAATCCTCCTCCTGAAACCAAAGATATTTTGAAGCCTTCCCCTTCCTTCCATTTTGAGAATGAGATCCAAAAAATAAAGATCCTTGTACCTTTTTTGGAATTGATAAAAAATGAGGATTTTAAAAAATATTTATCCAAAATGTTACAGCCAGAATCATCTCCAAATGCCACTGACTCAATAAATCTGCAAGATGAAAAACCAACAATGATTTTAGGTCCTTTTATAGAGGAAATAGATGACTCGTCCCCACATTTCTACACCTCACTGAATATACATGATAAGGTGCTACACAATTGTCTCATGGATTCAGGGGCATCCCACAATCTTATGCCAAAATCTGTTATGGATGAACTTGGGTTAGAAATCACAAAGGCCTATCATGACTTACATTATTTTGACTCCAGAAAAGTCAAGTGTCTTGGAGTCATTAAGGATATGGTGGTGACCTTATTTCAGCTACCCATGAAGAGTATACCTATGGATATCGTAGTTGTTGATGTTCCCCCCAAGTTTGGCATGCTCTTGTCAAGATCCTGGATAAAAAGACTTGGGGGAACCTTGCAGATGGATCTCTCTTATGCTACTATTCTTGTTTTGGGGGGAGAGCATAGAAGACTTTACAGGGAAGCTCAATTGGCTTATATCATTAGTGATGAAGCAAATCCCACCAATCACCCTGTTTTTTCTTTTGAAACAGATATGGGATCTAGTATTTTGCAGCTCACTGATGCTCCTGAAGCCCCTTTACAAATTAGAAAAAATTCCATCAAATATTTTGAATATCCTTTTCTAACCACTTATGTCTGGAAGATGTTCTTTGATGGAGCCTCTTCCAAGGAAGGTGCTGGTGCTGGGGTGATCTTTGTCCCACCAACTCAAGAAACTATATCTTTGTCATATAAACTAGAATTTGAGACTACTAATAATGTGGCAGAGTATGAGGCTCTTGTCTTGGGCTTGAGGGAAGCTAAAGACATGTGGATAGAAAATCTATCAGTATTTGGGGATGTTGAATTGATAGTCCATCAGATTAAAAATATTTATCAAACAAAGAATCCTAGGCTTAGATCTTACAAAAATGAAGTGTGGGATTTGGTGGATAGTTTTTTCTCTTCTTTTAATATATCATTCATTCCTAGAGAAGAGAATACCATGGCTGATTCTTTGGTTGTATCATCAAGCAACTTTAGAAATCCTATACCATTGAAAATCAAGTATGATGTAGAAGTCAAATACATGCCTTCTATACCGGACAATGTAAAATATTGGAAGGTGTTCGATGATGATTTAGAATTTAAAAATTTTCTTGAGACTGTTGATGAATTTTATGCATTACACATTGATCATGATCATGATTCAGAATTCACTCCTCATGCTGATGTTTTCCTCAATAAAATTGCTAATCATCATATTGTGTAGCTGCCTAGTAATCATATACCAAAGGGACTGGTTCCTTTGGAAAGATTATTTGATGGGAATGATGTGGCATTGAAAGGGAAGGTATCCACTGATGATTCAGATATAACTGAGTGCAATGTGGGCACTGAAAAGGATCCAAAATACGTCAAACTGTCAAGTAGCCTATCAGAAGAACAGAGGGTAGAATATACTAAGTTGTTGAAATAATTTGCTGATATATTCGCTTGGATTTATGAAGATCTTAGAACTTATGACACAAGCATAATAGAGCAAAAGATACCATTAAAAGAAAACAACAAACCCTTCAGGAAAAAGTTGAGGAAAATCAATCCTATGTTGCTGCCTGTCATGGAGTAAGAAGTTAAGAAGATTTTAGATGCAAAAATTATCATTCCTTTGAGGTATTCTGAATGGGTAGCCAATTTGGTCCCAATAAGAAAAAAGAATGGAGAAATCGCACTTTGTGTTGATTTCCGAAATCTGAACAGAAGCTCGAAGAAGGATAATTACCCTTTACCCAAGATGGAGAACATATTACAAAAGGTGACAGAAGCAACCAGGATGTCTATGGTTGATGGATTTTCTAGATACAATCAGTTCTCTATTTTTCCATAAGACAGGGATAAGATGGCCTTTACCAGTCCTTGGGGTGCATTTATGTACGCCAAGATGCCCTTTGGTTTGATGAACGCAGGGGAAACTTTTCAATGAGCTATGGACATAGAATTTATTGGAGAAAATGATAAGTTTGTTGTTATCTATTTGGATGACATAACAGTATATTCTCATTCTGATAAAGAACACTATGATCATTTAAGAAAGGTCTTCTTGAAATGCAGAAAATTTGGCCTCTCTTTGAATCTGAAAAAATCATTGTTTTCCATGAAAGAAGGAAAATTATTGGGGCATATTGTGTCAGCTGAAGGGGTAAGGATTGATTCCAGCAGGGTTGAGGCTATACAAACTTTGTCACTTCCTAGATCTAAAAAATAGGTACAATATTTTCTGGGAAAAATCAATTTTTTGAGAAGATTTGTGTCAAATTTTGTTGAGTTAGTTAAGTACATCGCAACCATCCTGAGGAAGGATATTGAAATCAAATGGAATGCTGAGGCCCGTGATTCTTTTGATCAAATAAATAAATCCTTGACTGAATCCCCGATTCTTGTCAGCCCTGACTACTCCAAGGACGTTCTTATTTTTTCTTTTTCCTCTTTTGATACAGTAGGAATAGTCCTATTGCAGAAGAATTTTGAAGGCTTAGAGAAGCCCATTTCCTTTTTAAGAAGGGCATTGAGAGATGTTGAACTCAAATATGAAATCATGGACAAGAAAGCCTATGCATTGGTTAAAGCTCTTAATTCCTTCAGAGTTTATGTCCTGCATTTAAGAGTTATTGCTTATGTCCCATCAACTTCTGTAAAAGAAATTCTTATTTAGCTTGATATAGACGAAAAAAGGAGCAAGTGGATTGCTAAATTACTTGAATTTGATTTGGATATTAGGCCTACCAAATTGGTTAAAGGCCAGGGTTTAGCCAATATCTTGGTTGAATCAAATTGCTTAGCATTGGGAGTGAATTTCATCCTCTCATGTTCATAAAATCAGCAGGCTGAGATAACTAATAAAGGACCTCAAATCATTTCTACATTGGAAAATTGCAGCTGGTACAAGGACATTATATTTTTTCTGCAAAATTTATAGCCTCCAAGTGGTATTGAAAAGAACAAGGTGAGGGCCTTGAAACTCAAATCAATAAAGTACTTCTTTGTTGATCAAATTTTGTATTGGAAGGATCCATTAGGAGTGCTTTTGAGATGCCTAGACCCCTAAGAAGCCCAAAATATTATGTCTGATTTTCATGACAGTTTATGTGGGGGGCATCATTATTGGAGAACCACAACAGACAAGATCTTCAGGGCTGAGTACTTCTGGCCTAGTTTGTTCACTAATTTTTGTGCTAATATCAAATCCTGTGCTAAGTGTCAAAAGTTCTCTAGAAAGCAACAACTTAATTCTTTGCCATTAGAGCCTATAGCAGCCTCAAGACCCTTCCAACAGTGGGGCCTAGATTTTATCGGGGAAATCCATCCCGCTTCCAGTGGTCAACATAGATGGATCTTGACTGCTACAGATTACTTTACTAAATGGATTGAAGTTATTCCCACAAGGAATGCTTCACACAAACAAAGTGATCATTGGTTTCCTGGAAGACATCATAGCAAGGCTTGGGTGTCCTGACAGAATTGTCACTGATAATGCTGCATCATTCAAGGTTGAACCATTGATTCAGTTTTGTGAACAATTTGGGATCACTTTGATTTATTCCACCCCTTACTATCCTCAGGGAAACGGGCTTGCAGAATCCTCAAACAAAATCATTATAAATATCATTAAAAATTTGTTAGAGGATAACGAAAAGGCATGGGATTCGAAACTCAAATTTTCTCTATGGGATGACAGAGAGATAGTGAAAAGGTCCTTGGGAATTTCTCCTTTCCAGCTGGTATATGGAGTTGAGGCAGTTTTTCCTTCTCATCTTGCCTTACCTGTGGCAAAATTCTTCCAAGATTATCAAGGGGAACCTGATCATATGATCAGAAAGATTCAACAGTTGGTTGAAGTGTAGTAGACCCAGGAGAAGCTTGTAGACAAGGCATCTGAACATCAAATAAAGATCAAGCAGGCATTTGACAAGAAGGTGAACAAAGAGGATTTTCAACTGGGCGATCTGGTGCTCAAGTGGGATGCACCGAGACAAGATAAAGGAAAGCATGGTAAATTTGAAGCTTTATGGATCGGCCCTTTCAAAATCTTTGAGGTATTCTCTAATAACACTTTCAAGTTGCAAAATATGGAGAATGAAGAGGTTTTTGGTGGCCCTGTCAATGGGCATTTCCTGAAAAAGTACTTTGCTTGAGCCTTGAGTGGTTCTTCATGTCATTGTAAATATCATTTTTCTTTTTATTTTTGTTTCAATAGCTGACCCCATAGACCTAGGATAAGGCATTGTATCTACTCGTTCTTGGAAGCCCGCAGGGGGCATGCCATCCCCTGTGGAGCCAATGTTATCAAACTGAATTGCCTTGAGTCTTTTAGTTTGTTTTCTTTCCTCTTTAAGCCTTATATTTTAGTTTTATTTAAAATTCTCATCCCTTTTAAAATTTATGTTTGGTAGGACCCCTTAGATGATTAAAGTTTTTTGAGACTTAGCTTTAGTTTGATCCTCAAATTTATTTTTGATCCTTGAACCTTTTTTATCTCATGACTTATTTTGGTTGCCTTCATGACTTGTCCCTAGGTCGTTTCCTCCCATTACTAAACTGATGTGACACACCTTCCTCCTCACTCATGATCTCGTAGGCATGCCTCATCATCCTTGCTTACATGTCCAATCACGTTTTGAAGTGGAAGCACTGCCTACTCATTAGGAAGTTCTGTAGCGCCTATCACGTTTATCATACTTCCACCCTAAGTCATGAATGCCATGACTGAGGTCATGTCCCTTGTTTTCAGTGCTAGAAGTCGGTTAAAAATTCCTTCAAAGATATTGCATTTATGAGCCTTGGTAACGGTTTCTAATTTTGAAAAGCTCAACAGTGATGTGTTGCGCAAATTCACAAATTCTGATTAGGTGACAACAAGGCGACCAAGTTTGAGGCTGCAGCAGATTCAAGGGATGAAGTTTTCGTAATTTCTTCCTGAGATCTCGTTGAAGATCCCAACAAGTGTCTACCCCACAGGTATCCCGTGTTGCCTCCTTTGCATATTAATTTTCACAAGAAATTTATGCTCGGGTTTTGGTTTCTCAGCTTGCACAGTTGTAAGAGATCCATCTTTGCATGACAACCTGGTCTTCTCTCTTTTCAGACACATAAATTTCATTGCATGTATCTAAGTCTGACGTCTGCTGCCTACCTTAGACATTAAAATTGCGAGCTCTTAAATAGTCTGTCCTCTGCGTATGTGTTGCGCTACCCAGAGTTTCTCCATAAACCCTCTATGTTTCCCATGTTTCATTTCATCTTGGAGTTAGGCATTTTTACCCAGTTGCAAAGAGCCAATTCTAGATTACACCCTCATTGTTTATGCTCTCAAGTACCTATACAATTCTAAGGGTGTAGTTCCCACAATCGAGCTTGGCCTACTAGCATCAGTCTGTCTAAAAGGGTTAGAATTGTACATTTGAAGTTTGAGTTAAGGAGTTTCTGGTCATTATCATCCCTTAATCCTTTTAAAAGCCCTCATTTTGAGATATGGAGACTCCTCAATCGAGGAAGACACACAAAGGTGGCAAGATAGTTAGGATAGAACCGATGGACATGCATATTTTTGATACAGAGCCCATGGAAAGAGAGGCCTTTCAGAGAGTAGGGTGCCTCTCTTTCTACCAGAACATGCAAAGAGGCCATCCAGAGGTAGCAAGATAGTTTGCATTAAATTTTGATGGCATAAAAACCAGGGTTGGGGAATTGGAATTTGAGGTGACTGAAGCCTCTATCTCAGCTGCAACAGGAATTCCCATTTCAGGTGAAAAGTGGTTCAAAGCCATGACTTTGAGATCAGCCTATGATAAATATCTCTTCAAACATGAATATCAAGCCAATGATTTGTCTAAGAGCATGCCAAGGAATCAATTAATTGAACAGTTTGATAGAATTTTGAAGATCATACGGAGATATTTTACATGTGAAGGGAGATTTAACACATTGTACCAGTACCATATAAGGTTGTTTCTACATTTTACTGGTCAGTTTGAGATGAATATTCCTTATTACCTATTAAGGAGCATAGGTAAAATGTCAGACATGATTCAAGCCAAATCTAAGGATGTGGATTCTAGACTTTTCCACTCTGGATTGATCAGAATGTTAGTCTCTGAGGAATTGGGAAAGAAATAGATTTCATGGGAACATTTTTTGGTTACTTCTCATTTCAAGCTGGATCTGTTAAGAACAAAACATCAATATAGCATAGAAAAACCTCAAGAAAAGTACTCAACGCCTTGAAAAAGAGATAATTTCAGATAATAAGCCTCTTCGAGGGGGCAACCTCCTTTTACCCCACTTAAATGTTCAAGTACAAGATGA
>SNQJ01S0007425.1:58754-72083 GCA_010110895.2 Picea sitchensis | reverse complement strand
GACCAAAAATTCATAATGGCCTTCATGAGTTCGGAATGTTGTTTTTGGGATATCTTCGTCCTTCATTCTGATCTGATGATACCCTGAACGAGGATCCAATTTTTTGAAATATATTGCTCCATGTAGTTCATCTAAAAATTCATCAATGACGGGAATGGGAAACTTATCTTTAATCGTGATCTTGTTGAGCTCTCTATAATCTTGACACATACGCCATGAGCTATCTTTCTTGAATACGATTACCACTGGTGAAGAGTAATAACTTTTTACCATAGATACCTTACTAATTTCTGTAAGTGTTCTTCGAAGTTCAGGTTCTGAAATATTATAGAAAAAAATTTATAGCGAAAATTCCGCAATGACTCATTTCAGGATGATTCCAGAACCCTATCTTGTACAGGTTGTATCTCTGAAAGTATAAGGCCTCGGGAGAATAATTTTGAACCCAACGTACCTTGATCTGTCTACTAAATATCCTCCAAGACGTTCCTTCTGAAACGTTGTAGAAACAAATTTATAGCGAAAATGCCACGGTGTATCAAATGTAGCAGTGAAACCCCAAGACCTTGAGCTCTGATACCATATGTTAAGAACCAAACATCAATATAGCATAGAAAAACCTTAGGAAAATTACTCAACGCGGTGAAAAAGAGATAATTTCAGATAATAATCCTCTTCGAGGGGGCATCCTCCTTTTACCCCACTTAAATGTTCAAGTACAAGATGATTCAAAATGAAAATGTGTACTTGGTATATATAGGAGACTAGGAGGTATAATTACAACTAATCGCCTAAAGCCGACATAAATAAAATAAAATTACTAATATAATATGCCCTAATTAAGGGGTAATGAGCTAATATTAGGGCTTAACAGGATCTAGCATCTACTCCTCAATCACAGATTGCATGACCTTTATCACCCACCAGTGTTGTTAAAGCAGGGACCAGTAGGAAGAGAAAGGGTAGAGCCCATGTTCCAGTTTCATAGGTTAGTAAGCAGGTCACAGGAACTGAGGAGGATGCTTGTCCTTCTCCACATAGATATTTTTTGCCACCTCCTCCACCAAGGTTAGAAGAGATGCCTTCTTCTACCAAAGCCACATCCAAGAGAGGGAAGAAGCTTTTATTTCCCTCTTCTCCTCCAATAGTCGAAATCAAGGGTAAAAGACCTTTCACAAGGTCATCAATTCCTAAGGAGGTTTTCAAAGAGAAGTCTTTACTAGAAACCCCTATTCAAAAAAAGAAAGGAAAAAGCATTGAAAAGCCTTTGGAGGAGAAATCAGAAACCCTTATTCAGAGGAAGAAGGGTAAAGGTAGTTTTCAGTCTACTGAAGAGAAACAAGAAACCCCTGTTCAGAAAGGGAAGGGTAAAGGTACTAAAATACCTTTGGAGAGGAAAGATGAAACCTTTGTGAATAACTCTGAGAAGCCTATGGAAAGAAAAGAATAAACCCTTGTGTAGAGGAAGAAAGGTGAAAGCAAAGCCACCAAGAAACCTGATGGGGCAGACAAAGAAATTCCTATGTAGGTGGAAGAGGAGATTGAGAACAAACCTGTTGAGACTTTGCATGTCTCTACTCCCCCTGATGGTCAGACATTCAAAAGGTTAATAAGGAAACTTAAGGATGCTAGGAAGGAGGTGACTCAATTAAGAAAGGAATCCATATCTGACAGAGCCAAGATGACAGAGCTTATGGATGGCTATAGTCATACCCTTGACTTGGCAAGGTTTGTGGAAAGAAAGGCTCAACCCCTTCATAGGCAGCTCCAAAACCTTTATAGGCAGAATAGAGGTTTTCAATCTCAGAACAGGAAATTGAAGGAAAAATTGCAGCATTTCTGAGATGAAGTAGCTCAGAGAAACTTACAGGTATTGGTTGAAGCTGCTATTGAGAAAGAGATAGAAGCAGTCAAGAAGAGCATAGCCCCAGTCAAGAATCTTGTCAATGCTAAGAAGAAGAATTATGTTGTGTCAATTGAAGACCCTCTTTCTACCAGAAAGAGTGTGAGGTTAAGTGTCAAAATGACAAAATAGTTGGTAAAGGGTAAGCCCCATTTTTTAGGATGGTTCCTTTTTGGGAGGGTTAACTGATATGGAACTATTATCTCTACCTTCTATACAAGCTTCTAAGTGTTTAACTATCTGGGTTTTGAGTTTTTGCTAAGTGCTAGATTCCCCCAATGGTAAAAGGCACTACCTATTGTATGGTCAAGGCACCTAGTAAAATGGTTTTGTCATCATGAAAGACCACAAATTCCTCTGCGCATGTTCAATATTGAAGGCATTGCATTTTTGGCAATGCTACCCAAACCTGTGCATAGACACAGCGTAAATGGCACTACCTAATATTTCACAGAGGACAAAGGTTGGCGCATATATGCAACACAGTGGCGCTACCTTCTCTCCTTGTCCCTTTTTGAGGTGCGCTACCCATATTTTCTACCCAAGGAAGCTGCTAGCAAACACTAGGAATCTAGGAGGACCAAGCTAACAGCTTTTGGATAAGATGATGATGGAGAAAATTGCAAGAGAAACAACTGGAAGTTTGAGGACAACTATATGCTCCTAAAAGACATATGGAAAAACAGGAGCTGCGCAACAAAAGAGGATCAATTCAGTTTGAAGTTCAGTTGTATTAGTCACCAACATTTTCATGTTTTATAGCATAGGTGGTTATATTAGTTGTTAGAGCAAATCAATGTTTAGAGATTTTCAAGGGAAGGAGGCCAGCTCGTGTCTCCAACTGTTTCCTTCCTTTTTGTTATAAATAGATAGATCAGTTGCTTTAGTAGGTTCAGATGGTTGAGCAAGGCTCCCTTAGACTATAATATTTTGATGAAGTAATTGCGATCTAGTGATGTACTGGACTTAAGACTTTTTTACTAATAGAAATCAGCTTCTCTTTTAGCTTATTTGCTTCTGATGCTAAATTTTCATGATTTGAATGATTCACATGAATGATTGTGGTGATGTTATGATGGATGTTTGATCATTATGTTATCATGATGTTTATTTAGCTTCCTTAGTTTCTTAGTTCAATAATATCTTGTGTTAAGAAACTTTCCTCCTTAGGATTTTTTGGACCTGATGTTTACAGCAGCCCCTACACTTCTCTCATTCAAGTCTTCCCTCTATTCATACTTACTCCCAAACTAATGATTGAAGTTAGCCAATACCTTAATTGTTGATGCATGCTAGACCTGTTATCTGAGTTAGAACATTATCATTTGATTCCTTTTCCATTTGACCCTTTAAACACCCTTACATTCACTTATAACTTGATGGGTATTGGGCTTACCTTCCATGCAATGTAAAGGTGACTCCTAGTGCTAACAATACCAATAAACACTTTTGTTGATAGGTTCAGTATAATATAAGTAAAGGTAAATTCCCCATTGAGGAATCATATCTCAAGTGTGAGTTTGGAAATTTAAGCAAGTACATCTTCTTGGAAAAAGTGTGCACCTCTCTTGGGCACTAATATTCTAGGGTTTGTAAGAACCATTTTGTGTGCTAGGTTTACTTGGTGTTGGAGGTCTTTCTCTTGAAGAATATAGCAAAGGATTGACTGGGTTTTCTTCCCTTGTGTAGAAGGGTTTCCCAAGATAATTCTTGTGTACTTGTGCATGGTGTTTCGTCCTATGATCTTGGTTGTTGCAATAAAGTTTTCGTGGTTTAAGTAAAAATGCTAAAATGGAATGAAGTTCATGCTTAAACCTTTCTTATTGAAAAATAAATAGCTAGTTATTTGGTTTGCAACTTATCATATATCTTCTTCAATATTTCTTCTGCATAGTTATAGATTTCTTTCAAGTCCGCATCAAACTAAAGAATGTAACATCCTTTGAAAACAGACTTATGTTTGCACTAGATGTCTTTTCTCACCATGACTGTGAGTCTTATCATATCTTTCTTATGGATCTTCACCCACAATTGCACCAATCTCGACTCCTTCACCTCAAGGATCTCCCACTCATATATCCACACATTTTCCTTTGCATGTCCAATTTGCACACCTTTAGACCTCCATTTTTATCCTTAGTGTTGATACATAACATCACACAAGAAAGGATGTGTTTGATCAAACTGGACGATTCCTTTTTCTTCCTTTCCTCAAATCTGCAGCTAAAAAATATAATAATGAATCTCCTTCACACGAGATTCAACACCTTTCCTCCTCGGGAGCTTTGATTCTTCTAATGTATGCAGTGGCTCACATCCTTACTAGTTGGTATTTCCTGTGAACAACTTCAAAATATAATACATGTTGGAACATATCATATTTGAATATATCCTAATTCAATAATGAATTGACTTCTCTACCACTTGCCTTATCAGGGGCACTCTTCCTAACTCATCTCCTTGAAAACGTTTTATAGTTCCAACCTCAATCAATAGATAGCAGATATCACCTTAGATATACAAAGAAACAGTTTATATGGATAAACAAAATTTTAGGATATTCAACAAATATGGCTCCCACTTTCACAATGTTGTAATAGACAATGCCTTTCACTACCCTTCTTTCACATCAGCAAGCAACTAGGATCAACCCCCTCTTTCGTGCCCCTTGATCAAGTCATTATGGGGCACAAACCTAGTCCTTGCATGTCATACTAGATTTCAATAACCAACCTCTGCTAGTCATGTTGGAGAGTTGTCAACAATCTCTACAAGTCATGATGAGGACAAGAAACCAGCCACTGCTAGTCATGCTAGGGGCATTGTTTCTGTTGAGAAACCTAGACGGATAGGATGTAATCCTAAGTTCCCTTGTAATATTTGAAAGGGAGATCACCTTACTCATTTGTGCCCTGGCATTCTAGAGGAATGAATATTGTGGTCCATGTCTGCAAGCTCTTCTGATTCTGAGTCTTCTTTGGTTTCCCCGAAATCTATTCATCCTTTCATTGATGAAGTGGTTGTGCTGATGCAATATTCGGCTGATCCCACTCCTCTTTTGGGGGGTAATACACCTTCATACCATGTTTCCTCATAGCCTATTCAACTAGTGGTTGAGGAAGTGGTCGTTTCGATGCAATCTTCAGTTGATCCCACTCTTCTCTTAGAGAGTGTCAAGTCTACCAAAGTGGTCAAGTCGATGAAATATTCAGTTGATCCCACTCTTCTCTTGGAGAGTGTTGAGTCTACCAAAGTGGTCACACGGATACAATCTTCAGTTGATCCCACTCTTCTCTTGGAGAGTTTTTATTCTACCAAAGAGGGTACGACGATGCAATATTTGGTTGATCCCACTCTTCTGATGGGGAGTGATGTGTCTACCGACTATGTTTTTAGCATTTCCAATTTAGTACTTTCAGAACAAGGGGGAATTTCTCTCACTTCAAGCACACCCCCTTCAAGTCCTAGGATGGTTTTCTTTTATTGGAATGACCTTGTTGAGCCTCGCCTTCCTTATTCTACACCTTTTCAAATAAGGGTTGAAGTTAATTCAAAAAACATTTACTGATGTATTGTATATGAAGGAGCCTCCACAAGTATTTTATCCTCCTCGGCTTGGAAAGATTTGGGTTCTCCTGAGCTTGTGTCTGCTTCACATGAGTTGTTGGATTTTGACAGACCTCCTAGTGAGTGTTTTGGGATTTTTCCTCAGTTTCCTATCTCGTTAGGTGGGAACAATGTCCTTGTCAATGATATAGTGGTGTAAGGCCCATTAGATTTCAATATGCTTCTTGGGACTGATTATGTATATGATATGAACTTTGTGGTGTCTATGCTCTTCCAGGTGATGCATTTCCCTCACAATGGAAGCATTGTCACTATCAACCAGCTAGCATCTGATAATCACCATCCTAATTCGTCATTAGTTCAAGATGCCCATTTATATGTTCCTAGTGTTCATGTAGAATCTACTCCTCCATGGATAAATTATGTGGAGTCTTATCCTCGGTGTTCAATTTCTCTTGAGCAGGAACTTGTTCACTCATGTTTTCCTTATTGAGATTTGGTCTCAACAATTGATCCATTGGTTTATCCAATGGGGACATGGGAGCCCTTGCTTCCCCCTCTAGGTCCAAGTGATCTTAAGTTTCCTTTCGAGTATGATCTCGATGTTTGTATATCCTCAAGCCCTTGTGCTTGTGATTCTTCGCTGATATACTCTTTCGTTCTTGGCCAGAACCTCCATCGTCATATGGAATATGGTTAGTTTGCTTCTCCCTTTGGGACTATCGACCCTCCTCATTCGCGTGATTTCTTGGATGTTGAATTTCCTTCATATGAGGCTATCCTTGAAGCCATGAAAACATATTATATACCATGGGAAGACTTACACACTGGTTTGTTTTTTCTTCCCTTTTGGGAGACTTTCTAGGTTGACTATCGAATAGACTCTTGGTCAGAGCCTAGCAGTGGGCTCTACTTGAACCAGTACCATGCATGAGCCATAAGGTTATGTGGTGCCTTGTACCATATTGTACAGTCCAGGTTTGTTGTTTTCAAGTTTTTTATTCAATACCACCTCTTATTTTCTAAATTTTCTATCTATATTGGATTTATTAACTTCTAGATGAGTGTTATTGGCCTTATATGCAAGATTTTGGAGACATTTTTTTCTTTGAAATTTGTTCATCGTTTCGATCCATTCAGACAGATATTGACCTCGAAACTGTCATATAGGTTAGGTTTTTTCATACTTGCATTTTTTTATTATCCATTTTTTGTTTCATTTGGCCTTAGGATCGACACCACTGAATTGAGACACTAATCTTCCTTGTTGATAAGTTTGTTGTACTTTCTGTGGTAGAGCCTTCCTTCCATGGGAATCCTAGTTAGAGCCTTTTTTTCCTTTTGGTGCCCATACCGAAGTACTTCATAGGCACGTGAGTCCTTTTAGTCCCACTGTGACTTTGCCATGAAGTCTCATTCTTCTTCCTAGTCATCATTATTGGCCTTTCCCATGGGAATCCCCTAGAGCATGGTTTGTTTCCTTTAAATCTCATTTAAAATATGAAAGTGACATATAGCGAGAGATTATTTATCCTTTTTGGCCTCACTTATATTACATATGAAAATGATCCCCCTCAGAGTCCTCTTTACACTCTTTTCAGACTCCATAAACTTGAATATATTGCCAAGCGATCTTGTTTCCCTTCATGCTCATCAAACTAAAATTTGAAGGCACATATGTCCGATGATAGTTTAACCCTTTTTCGGTCTGGATGGATAATTGAAAAAAAATGTATGCCCTAGGAGATATATTTCTCTAGGAGAGTTTTATCAGGTATAAGTTTACCCCTTTTTCGGGCTTGGGGGACTAAATTTACAAAAAGGGCCATTCTCCTTGGTTTTGGTTTATCAATTTTTGGGCCTTGGAGATTATTTACGAAAAAGGAAACCCCTTAGAGTCTTATTTAAGCCCTTTTTAAAATCCCTAAACAAGAAAAGATAGCCCAGTGACCTTGTTCCTTTCACACTCTTTAATTGGTCCAGAAGGAACATCTATTTGGCATAAGTTTAACCCTTTTTTTGGCCAATAGATTACCTAGGAAAAAGGTACACCTCATGAGACATGTATCGCTAGGGGAGTTCTCCTATGTTATGTTTTATACTTTTTCGGGCTCAGGGGACTAAATTACGAAAAAGGAAGTGATTCCATATTTAAGCTCATTTAAGACTCCTTAAAATTGAAAAGATAGTCGAGTGATCTTATCTCTGTCACACTCATTAAAATGGTTTTTAAGAGACGTCCATTTGGTATAAGTTTAACCCTTTTCTGGACCAACTGGACTAAGTAAGAAAAATGAATACTCTGGCCCTAGTGACCAGAATAATTTTCCTTGGTATGATTTTATTCTTTTTCGAGCATTGTAGACTAAACTTACGAAAAATATCACTCTGGAGTCTTCCTTTAGTTTTTTTGAGACTCTCTAAAAGAGAAAAACCGTCGAGCTTACCTTTTCTGAGCTCGTAAAACTTTACATGGAAGGAGTCTCATTGTGTCATTTTGTAATCGCATCGCATGTCTCATCCTTGTGTCCTTGGCCTAATGTCGGCTTCATTATTCCTATTACTGAACCTTTAGAGCATTCCTTTGGTGCAAGCCTTGTAGCATTTTTTCCCTTGTGATCTGACACCTTGACCCATGGAGGAATTTTCCTGAGTGTCCTTATCCTACAAATGTATCATTGCACTTATCATAATTATGTTCCATGTGCTTGGAAACGGTTTTCTTTCTCGTGAAACTTGTTTCATCCTTTTTAACGTAGCATTCTTTTTTTCTTTTTCAAGCTTGTTAAATATGCGAAAAAGAAAAAATAAATAAATATTCCAAAAAGAGGGGACGTGAAAACTTTCTCTTTTGTTGGAAGCAATCTATTCACCCTTGGACAGAGCAAATCATTTTGTTTGTTCTGCAAGCATTGGGATCTAGCATGGCCTTAGGAAGTTGTTCTCATTACATAGATTTGTGTCCTCCTCCATTTGGTTACTCTTCCAAACACATGGAGAGTTTGTGGTACCTCATGTGTGACATACTTATGTCGATAACATTTTTTCTGTGTCATCTATCGTGCTCTTGTCCAAGGGGAAGTATTACAACCTGATTCAACCATTATGTGATAAGTCTCTTGACCTTCATGAGCCGACCATATCGAGAGTCCTGCCATGTTCACATTCAAAATCAATGAAGTTTTGTGCCTGACAATCGAGGTCCTCTGGTATTTCCATGAAGGCATGTCAAAGGCCTCAAAGTAGTGAATCTTACACTCCTATTGTACTCCTACCTGATTTTTGAAGATCTTGAAGTTGTTGCTCGAGTTATGAATTTATCATCTCCAGCAATAAGCATTAATGCCTCCTGAATATTCCTATGACATTGTATATCTCTTGATGATTTTGAGATGTAGATCCGTTGTGTATTGTTCATGGCTACACTCTATATTGGCATACACATTAGTCATGTAGCCATGCTTACTATTTATGACATGGATCTACAATGTAATTTATTGGCATCCATGCTTAGTTTGTCCCAAGCATGGGAATGCCCACCTCAATGATTATTATTATTTTATTGCAAATGACACTCTCACGGATACTCGCTTGGGTTTACTCGAAACCAGTGCTTTCCCACTTTATTAAAGATGTTGTAATGTATTTCAGCCATCAATTTCTCTTCTGGACTCACACATTAGGGGGCATCTGTTATAACTCAAAATTCCACTTCTATGCATCCTTGATGTTGGCATACTCATTCATACATCTGTCAACCCATTTTCATGGAGTTCTTCTCAAGAAACAACTTTTTGTATGGAATATGCACCCTGTTGTATAGGAAGAGCGCGTACATATGGTAATTGCATAACTGAAATACTGCATACATACGCTTGTTTCACTACTAAAAGAACGTGTGGAATCTAAAAAGTGACAAAAAATATAAATTTGCGCTTTCCGATAGAGCTTACGGGCTATCTTAGGTTTTGAAACCATATTACCTCTTGTATCCCTTCTAGCAATGAATTAACCATCATTTTCTCATATAAAAAGGGCCCTAGGGGGGTCATTTGGATATATAAAACTAGAGGTAAGAGAACTCTACCAAATTTTCTCCCTTGTTCCCCAAGCCTTCTACATTTTTCTTAGAGTTTTATACTCAACATTCCATTCCATCCATATTCCTTATACCATCCAATCTTTCCCCTTGTATTGGCATGTTGGTGGTGAATATAGTATTGGGAATAATTCACTTGGAGAGACATTATAGGAACCCAGGCGAGGTTTGTGAAGCGACGCCAACAAATTTCAGGTTGTAGCCTCCAATTTTGTTATTAATAAAAGAGAAAAGTTCTTGTCCCAGATATTATGTCTATGTGTTCATGTTTATGAATATTTTCATGAATAAATAACTCTTTAGATCATCTTGATAATAAAGCATATATTGTTCTGTAAGAATTGTTTCAGGCCAGCTTTGGGAGAATTCCTACAGTCTTGGAACGAACAGAAATTGGAATGGATCGACATCAGTCGTAAGGAATCAAGGCACAGGTTTCTATATTATTTATCTTCCCTTAATTATCATAAGGTTGTGTGTGGTTTGGGGTAAAATATAACATTTTTTGTCTTTTAGGGTGTCAAGGCTATACCTAGTCACTAGACCCTGATTAGGTGGATTTTCCCCATAGCAGCAGCATGTCAAATAAAAATATTTCTAGAAATTCCTTCACCATATCAACAGAAATAAAAAAAAAAGATGTCATTCGATGGAGAATCGACATTGAGTTGCAATTTTGTGTTGCTAGAAAACAAGGAAATATCCACTGCACAGAAGATCGACATGGAGAATATAAAATGGCTAGGAAAAATATTCCAGTGGAAGAAATACCATCCAACACTACAAAATAATGTGAAGTCAGTATTAAGTATAGCCACAGAACATAAAGAAGATAAGGAACAATCTGACTTCTCAAAAATATTTACAAAAATTGAAGAAGGAGAATGCCACCTCGATGAAGAAAAACCACCAGAATGGATGGACGTAGAAATGAAAACGAAGGAATTTGACATACCAAATGATGGTCCACCAAAAATGGTGGGAATAGGTGATTATTGGTTAGAAAACAAAACTATCGACATAGCCAGTTACTAAAAGAGTATCAAGATGTTTTTTCACGTGACTACAAGGATCTGAAAGGAATTGTAGAGGAAATGGGTGAAATGGAGATTGAACTAATTCCAGGAGCAAAGCCAATCAAAAAATGACCATACAAGTTAGCACATAAGTACAAACCGATATTTCAAAAATAAATTGAAGGAATGTTACAAGAAACCATTATTTATCATGTAGACAAGGCAGAATGGGAAGTCCCATGGCGGTACAACCAAAAAAGCATGATCTAAAGAAATTAATAATTTGTGTTGACTTCAAGGAATTAATAAATAGACCGTGACATATCCATTCCCCACCCCTTTTTCTTATAAAATAATAAATGAATTTGTTGTTCATGAATGATATTCATTTACTGACGGATTATCAAGTTATAACGAGGTGCCAATAGCAAAAGAAGATCAGGAAAAAATAACATTCGTGTCGGAATTTGGATCTTTTGCCTACAGAGTCATACCATTAGGACTGAAGAACACGCCAACATTTTTTTCAAGAATAGTGGTCAAATCATTCCAAGAGTATATCGACAAAACCATGGTTGTATACTTCGATGACTAGATAATCTATAGTCTACTCAGAAATCACATACAATGGCTTCAACTTATGTTAGAACGCTGCAGCCAGATTCAATTATAAATAAACATCAGAAAATAAATATTTTCCACACCTATTGGAATCTTGCTAGGACATGTGGTATGTAAAGATTGGGTGCAGGTCGGCATGGTTAAGATAAATATTAACCTTGATATAAAACCACTTGTGAATAAAAAACAAATAAAAATTCTACTAGGTAATACTGGCTATTATAGGAAGTCTATATGCCACTACTCAGAAATCACCTTCCCAATGGATGAGCTTCTACGAAAATATGTTGAATTCAAATGGAGCCAAGACTACCAAGAATCCTTTGAATTCTTAAAGAAGAAGTTGGTTGAAGCACCCATTCTCAAATTTCCAGATTGGTCGAGAACGTTTCGTGTCGATGTTGATGCGTCCATTGTAGTTTTCAGGTCGGTTTTAGATCAACCATAAGAAGACAAAATGGATCACCCAAATGCATATGCAAGTCAGAAACTGAATAAATAAGAAAGAAATTATTTGACTATGGAACCTGAATACTTTTCAATGATTTTGTCTCTACAAACGTTCTGTCACTATTTATTGGCAAACCCATTTACATTTTTTACAAACCATCAAGCATTGAAATACTTGGTCAATAAACCAATTCATCAAGGAAAGATTTGTCGGTGGTTACTATTATTTCAGGAGTTTGAATTTGACGTAATCATTCAACCAGGGAAAAATAATGTTTGACCTGATCACCTTTCATGACTAGAAACTAGAGAATATCCGACAGGCATCGACGATGACCTCCCAGACGCAAACTTATTCAAAGTCAAAGCTGCACCTAAGGATTTATAAGATATTTCCAATTTCTTAGAAGAAGGAAAGGCCCCAGAGGACTTATCGACAAACAAAAAGAAAACTCTAGCCATGAAATTTGCACTGTTTACAATCATTAATGGATACTTATACAAAATGGGAATGGACAATGTTTTAAGAAGATGTGTGCTAGAACATGAACGTGAGGATATCATCAATGAAGTCCACGAAGGAGCAGTTAGAGGACATTTTCAGGTCGACACAACAGACAGGAAGGTACTACAAGAAGCCTTGTGGTGGTCGAATTTACATACAGACTGTCGGGATCAAGTTAAAAAGTGTGATAGTTGTCAGAGGTTGGCACAACCCTTGTGGAAAAATGAAATTCCACTAGTTTCAATAAACCCTAATCGATATTTCAAAATCTGGGCTATCGACTTCATCGAGCCATTTCCACAGAGGGAAATAAGAACTGGTGCGAAGCAGTCGAATCATGTACCAAAGAGGTAGAAGCTAAATTTATCTACAAGAACATAATCACAAGATTTGGTTGTCCTCTGACACTAATCAGTGACCAGGGAACTCACTTTGTAAATGAAGAAATTAAAGTTCTACTGGAAAAAAATTTAACTGACCATAGTAAAATGACAGTGTGTCACCCACAAGCAAACGAGGTAGTTGATTATTTTAATAAAACATTACAAAAGGGACTTACAAAGATCTGTGGCATAAATAAAGATGATTGGGATGATAAGATTCCTGTAATCCTATGGGCATATAGAACAACATTCAAAATATCGACTAGACAAATTCCGTTCAAGCTAGTCTATAGCTAAGAAGTTGTTGTCCCACTACAATTTTGGACTAATTCTGAAAGGGTCACAGCCATAGCAAAATTTGAAGAGAGAAAAAACATGAACGACCGAATATACCAACTAAACAAGATGGAAGAAGAGAGGCTAATAGTGATCCATCACTAAGATGTTCAGAAGCAACTACAAAAAGAGTGGCATGATTATCACTTAAAGAAAAAGGATATAAAAGAGGGATTCTTAGTCTTACTGTATGATAGTCATATAAAAGGAAAACCCAAAAAATTGGAAACAACATGGATGGGGCATTATGTGGTGGAAGACATTCGACCAACTGGAGTGGTCCAACTTAGAATGTTATCGGGGCATCTATTTAAGAAAGTAATTAATGGTTCCCATTTAAATAAATATCAAGTATAAAATAAAAGAACCCTGTTGGCAAAGTTTAGTAGGGAGTTGCCAACAGGAACCAACTAAAATAACTAATCATACTTATAAGAAATAAACATTGC
>SNQJ01S0007425.1:14707-29961 GCA_010110895.2 Picea sitchensis | reverse complement strand
AAGAACCTCATCTCAGTAGAGGTCGTCAAACAGTTGGGATTGTCGACAACACCACACCCGCAACCATACAATATCGGGTGGCTTCGCCAAGGACAAGATCTTCATGTCAGCCAGCAGTGTCGATTGTCATACGGCATCTATCCCTTCAAGGATGAGGTATTATGTGATGTTTCCCCACTGGATGTCTGTGATGTTCTCTTGGGCCAGCCATATATCTGGAAGCACCATGCCATTTATGAGTCTCGACCCCGTAATGTCATTTTTACTTTGGGGGGTGTTGGTTATTATTTCCCTTCTCGGGTTATTTGAGTTATTGACCCAGGGTTCATGTCATTCAGGGTTCCAACAAAGCCTCTAAAACTATCGGCCCTCCTGGTAAACTAGAAGGAAACGCAGCACCCGGAAGGCACTATGCAGTCTCACCTGAGATAGATTTAAATAGGTGACTGTAAGACTCAGGTGTTTGTAATCTAGGACAGAGTAGGGGATAAATGGTTTCTTGAGTAGCTCTCTACCGCAAGTTGTTACTGTAACCTACTGATTCCTTGAAATCACATGCATATAATTCAAAGTATAAACAGATTCTAACCATGCATTTATCTATTCATCACTCTTAACAATTAATTGCAGAAAGACGGTAAAGATATAAAAACATTCAACACATTATGCAAATATTACCGTGGTTCACCCCCTCCTGGGCTACATATACAAAGATTTGGATCTTGGCTCTTTTATTATGGTAGTTATGCAATTCCTGCGCTACGCGTTTACAATCCTCCACAAAATTGGGTGAGATCTATGTGAGGCAAACTAGATCGCACCAGGCTCCACAGCCTGTGGTCTAATCCTCAGATCCCCCTCCCCTCGTATCTCCTTTTCTCAACAGCTTATGAAATCGGTTCATACATTACATATTGCTTTACACACGTAATCAAAACAACAACAATAATCATAATAAATTCCAATCCTATATGATACTTTCGTATCTATATTTATACATTTCGGGCTCTTCATCCATTTTTAGAATATTACCAAAACCCTAACCCTTCTTACGCTAGGTCTTTCTCTCATGCACGTGATGTTCTTCCTCCAGCTGTCTCTTTCCTTTGTGCACGCTTTCTTGCATACATGCATGTTGATCTTTTTCCAGTTGTTACTTCAGTTTTCTGCACTCTTTCTTTCCCATGATCATTCTTCTTTCCACTTCGTCCTAGTGCCAACAGGCCCCCAACACTGACATGTGACTCGTCCCGTGTCACCTAATTTCTCTATGCTTCCTCGATCTCCCTGGTGATCATCTGGAACTTTTCCTGCAATTCTGCTTCTTGTGTCAGTGCCTGTGCGGTTTTATCCTTGATGGTGTCGACTGTCTGAGCTGCCACTCCCCCACTCATCAATCCGGTGCATTCTAGCTGAGTCTGTGCTTTCTGGTTTCTGACTTCTTCTGCCTGTGCAAGTACTTCTGCTACCCTTTCTTGCAATGATTTTATTTGAGCCTCACGCTCCTACTTGCTTGTTTTCGTAGTGATAAGATTTGCCTGCATCTTCTTCAGCTCTTGCATTCCCTTGACCCGTTCTGGAATTGGTATGGTCCTATGTTGCTGCTTGAGCTCCTAGATCGTTGTACTGATCATTTCCTCCTCCCTATCCCAGTGTTGGACCTGTGGATCCTCTTCCATCTTTTTCCAAAGTTTCTCTACTTTATCCAACAAGCTAGCTACCGTGCTAACCTATTTTTCTAGTTCCTGCAGTTGCATTGTTGCTTCTTGCTTCCTTTTATCCTTCATTGCTGGTGGATTCGTCGGTCTAATCTGTTGGCGAAGAGTCTCGATATCCTTTTAATATAGATCAATTGCCTACGCAATCTGGTCGATCTTTTTTGTAGCTGGGAGTTCGTTTCCTTGCACATTGGTTGGAATTTTCCCAAAAATTGCTTCCACTCTGCGTTCCAGTTCATTTCCGTTCTCCTTCTCCTCCTGAGTTTCAGATTTGGCCTGCGTGCAAACTGTTTCCAGTGCTTCCTGCTTCTTTGTTGCTTGTTGTAGCTCAACTAAGTTCTTATGTGCTCGAGACTGCATCTTGTGGTCGACGCTAACCTGTAATTGGTATAATGCCTTTGATGGCATCTGTATTAAGACCAATTAGATATGATACAAATCCTTCAATGGTGTTTGCCCCACAATTTCATCCATTTGCAGCATGTTAGGCTTTATGTAGACCATGGAATGTAGCTTCAGAATAACTGGATCACGTTCTTCTACCTCCATCCTTTCTATGGTCCATGTGCTCGATGTCTCTATGCCTCTACTACTACTTGTAATCTGGGCTTCCCCAAATTTCTTAAGGAGTTGTCTCATTTCTATCAGTTCCTTCTGCAGTTTATCCCTGTGGTGTGCGGCATGGTAGAACTCCTCTGCGAGGCAATCCTGGACCATTCTGGAAATCATCTCACCATCATCCTCCATGATTGTGTATTCCGGTGTTGGTCGTTGTGCCTTTGATTTCTTGCGTGCACCTGCTTCTTGTACTGCTGGTCTCTTAGTTCCCCCTGGTTCATGTGTGATGGGGTTTGATGTGGTTTTCTGTGTTCCCTTAGCTGGATTTTACTGTCCATAGGTTGGCTGAGTGGTTTCTGTCCTCCCTTTCTGGGTCCTTGGCTGCTTTGAGCTGCCCTCTGCCTAAGTCAAATTGATTTGGCCCATTCTTGGTTTCTTGGGTATTGGGATTTTTGGAGGATGTGTTTTCACCTACGGAGCACCTCCCTTTGCTGTTTGTGCCAGTACTTCCCTGGGTATTGTTGGAATCCTCCATTCATCAGGCCATTCTCTGATGATCATGTCGATGTCACCCTTGGTGATGTAGTACCACATCTGTAGCCACTGTTTATGCGGGTCCTGCCTTGGTTGTATCCACATGGCTTGTCATCTCACCCAGAAATTGGCGATGTCCCCGTATCGTGCGACAGTCTCTGGTGTTATTCTCCATGCTTGGCTGATGGCTTCCTGTATCTTTTGTAGGTAAGCTTCGAATATGATTCCATTCTCCCTTTTATGCTTGGCCAGTGGCATGGATTTCAGGATGCGATATCTTGCTCCTACTGGCTGTGGTGTGGTACAAAAGATGATGCATTTTGGTTCTTTCCATCCCATGAAATCTATGAGAGTGATAAGCCATGACTAATGAAATTTTGTACCTGCGTATTGCGCGTCTTTGCATTCTACTTGGAACAAGTTTGACAGGTATGGCACCCAACTCATGTAGGTGCCTTCTGCACACTAAGCTGCAATAGCGATGACTCATGCCGGTACTTCGTCTTTGTGTAATTTTATTAGCAGTTTGCAGGCTAAGATATTTGTGCACAATTGTGTGGCGGCATCGTTAATTCGTTTGATCATAATGCCTCTTGTTCCCCTGTTAGTGCCATATTTCTTCTTCATCTCTTCTGCCAATGCTTTCTCCTTATACTTATCGTCCAGAATCAGTGCGGGATCCATACCTCTGGTGGGTAGTCCGGTTATCTATGCAATAAGTTCAACAGTGATGGGGACGAGTTTGTCCAGCCATACATCCCCTCCATGTGTAACTGTCAATAGTTCTTGATGCATGCTGTCGCATATTGGCCTCTGCCAAAGTGGGGTATCTTCAGCAAGCCTAGAATGTCTGATCTATCCAGTCCAGTTGCCCATTGGTGTGGTTTAGTGATGGTTCATCCCAGAGGGTTCACAGCTATTGTTTGCATAAATACCTTTGGTGCCAGCTCTAGATATTTGGTTTCATCTGCTACGTCATGATTGGAATACTTGAGCCTTCCGACATGACCCAATAGCTGCGGGTCCACCTGTACTCCCTCTGGTATGCGAGGTAGCACAATCTCTATAGCTGGTTTCTTCCAAGGTGAGATTGGTATTTGTATCCTGTCCTCCTACTATGTTGGTTGGCTCGAAGTTCACTTCTGGTTGTTCCTTCACCATCCATTCTTCCCAAGCCATGCCCATTGCACCAATCGGCTCGGCCGAAAAAGAAAAATTTGGGATGGGTATTTTTGGAACGTCTAGTTGCACTTATATTTCCGAGTTTTGTGTGCTTCCATTAGCTCCTATGGTTGCTTCAGTATGTTCCAGTGGTATTTTTTGGTGGTTTCCTACTGCTTCATTCTAAGGCACTTGCACTGCTGTGGATGTGTCCTCTTTCATGGATTCATCTTGGGACTACAAGATCTCTTCCATGATCGATACGAATTCTACTGGGATGTCCTATGGTGATGGGATTTCATCAATATCAACGATCTCTAGTGGTTGCTTCTTGTTTTCTTCCCGTGGTCCTTGTGACCTAGTCTGAACCCTAGTTGGTATGACTGTCTGGCTTGGTTCTGCGAGCTTAAGTGGTGCCATACTGGTGTCTGTTGGACGTTTGCTAAGTTTGAATGGCTTTGAGAAGCTCTATGATCTCGTTCTATTCATTCTAGCTGTTATTTCTCTTTCTCAGTTATCCTTTCGTGAATAGACTAGTTGTTTTTGTGCTCGTGTGTTGTATTAGCTTGCCATGAAGCTAGTTGACGACGCTTCCATCCCTATGCGACTAATGCACCCTAAGTGTGGGTTCAATGCATACACGATAGTTTTGTAATTTCCATTACGCCTACTCTTCCATCTCCAGTTGGCACGTTTAGTGCCACATCCCATCTGTCCTTGCCTTGCTTTAACTCTGCCTTGTGATGTCTTGTTAGCCTGCTTTTGTCGTCTTTCCTTTTCCCGCTTGTTTACCTTTTCTATATGGCCGTTATCTTTTCCCTTGCTGGTGTCATATTTTGTATGTATCTTGTCCATCATGCTGCACACTATTTTTAGGTTGTTTTCTGATTTTTTATTTTTTTATTTTTTATTTTTTTTCACTGCGCGGTGGGTGGTCGACTATCCTTGTACAATTTCAGTCGGCTCCCATTGATCATTCCTCTGAGTTTTGCGCCTGCTAGATCTCTTAACTGTATAGCTCCTCTATCTATGACATATTTTACCTCGTATGGTCCTAGCCAATGCATCCTCATCCTCCCTAGGTGCTGCAATGCTTTACTGTCATAGATCAATACTAGGTCTCCTTCCTTAAACATCTTCCTCTTGATGTGGCGGTTGTGCCACGCTTTATCTCTTTATTTCTGTACTTGTTCATGGAATCCTGCCAAGATTTGGTCTTCCTCTATTGACAGTAATTGATTCAGTCGTTCTTGGACTACGCCTCATTCTATTAGTTGTGTATAGTTGCTACACGTAGGCTAGGTATTAAAAATTCTAATGGCACTACTGCCTCTTGACCATAGACTAGTTTGAATGGTGTGTGGCCTGTCAACTTTTTGCATGTGGTTTTATACGCCCATAACACTGTAGGTACCTTGAGGTCCCAATCATCCCTATTGATGTTACATATCTTCATCAAGGCATTCTCTAGAATTTTGTTGAAGGCTTCTACCGTGCCATTTGCCTGTGGATGATACGGTGTGCTTTTTTGGTGATGAATTTAAAACTCTTCAAGCATCGTGCGGATGGTGTTGTTTATGAAGTGTGTTACTTAGTTTCTCATCAAAATTCTTGGGCACCCAATTCTAGTAATTACCTGCTCAAATAGAAAGTGGGCAGTTGTCTTTGCGCTACAATCTTTTACTGGTGCGGCTTCCACCCATATTGTTAAGTATTCCGTTGCGGTGATAATATATCTTGCCCCTATTCTCTTAGCTAGTGAGTGAATTGGTCCCACAAAGTCTATTGCCCATTTTTCAAATGCTTGAAGTGTCACTTGCGGTCGTAGTGGCATCTCGTCCCTTTGGTTGGGTTTGCCTATCCTTTGACAGACATCGTATTGCTGACAATACTCTTTTGAGTCTCTATGGATTGTTGGCCACCATAATCCTACACGTAGTACCTTCCGCGCGGTATCTTTTCTTGCATAATTCCCTCCTGTTATTCCCTTGTGATCTTATGCTAGAATTCTTGGTCGTTCATGGTCTAGTACGTATCTTCGTAAGATGCTATCTGCACCCATCTTGTATAGATATCCTACGATCAATTGATAGTCGGCTGCACGGACTACCATATTCTTCTTCTGTGTAGTGGTATATTCTTGCGATGTAGTACCTATGCTCAAGTACTAGATGATCTCTGTGAAGTAATCGTCAACAATCTGTACTAAGAATAGTTGTGCGTCTGGAAAGTTGTCTTCTAAGTTCGTCGGTTCCTCTCCGTTTGTGACCCTCTATAGGTGGTCAGGCCCTGCATTCAATTTTCCTGGTTTGAATATTACCTCAAAGTCAAATTCTTGAAATAGTAGTAACCAACAACAGATTCTCCCCTCAAACACTGGCTTGTTGACTAGGTACTTCAGGGCTAAGTGATCTGTAAACATCTTAAAGTGTTTTCCCAATAGGTAATGTCTATATTTCTGTAGTGCGTAGACCATATCTAGGCCTTCTCTTTCTATCGTGTTATAATTATGTTCTGAGTCTGATAATTTTCTTCTTGTGAATGCTATCGGGTGATCCAAGTCTCCTGCTCCTAGTTGCGCTAAGATAGCTCCAAGTGTTATCACTAATGCATCTACATGTACATGGAATGTCTTTTCCCAATCTGGAAATACCAGTATTGGTGCGGTGACCATCTTTTCCTTCAGGGTATCCAGACCGTGTTGGCACTCATCGTTCCATTGATACTTGGTATCCTTCCTTAACAATTTTTCCATTGGTGTTGTGATCTGCGCATAGCCTTTGATGAATTTCATATAATATCTTGTGTGTCCTAACGTTTCTCTGAGTTGGCGGACTATTTTTGGTGCTGGTAGGCTAACGATGACTGAGATTTTGGCTGGATCCACTAGCAAACCCTGTTTGCATACTATGTGTCCCAATAGTATCCCAAATGGTGTTCCAAATATTCATTTCTTGATATTCAGTGATATCTGGCACTGTCTGCATCGTTCTAACATTAGTCGTAAAAATTCCACATGGTTTTTCAATAGGCTATAAACTGTCCAATCATCCAGGTATACTTCAAGAAATTGGTGGATGAATTCCTTAAATGATGTGATGAACACTCTAGAAAATATCACAGGTGCATTCTTCAGTCCAAATGAAATGACTGTATACTGATAAGATCCCCATTCTGTCACGAACATGGTCTTGTGTCTATCCTTCTTTGCTACCTTAATCTGATGATATCCCAATAATCCTTCGGTGAATGAGTAGGCTTCATGGCCTCATACATTCTCGAGTACTTCATCCGTGAATGGTGTGGGGAATGGGTCATGTAGGCATGCATTGTTCAACTTCCTCAAGTCGACGCATATCCTGATCCCTCTTCCCTGTGTCTTGTCATGTACTGCCATTGGGATTATCCATTCCGATTCTTCGACTGGTTTGATGATGCTGGCCTCGAGCATCCTGTCGATATCGTCTTTGAATTTCTGTTTATAGATGGGGTTCAGTCTATATGGTCATTGTTTAATGGGTCTTGCATCAGCTCTGATTGGTATCTTCATTTCTCCTAGTTCCCCATCTATGCCTTTCATCTCTGTGAAGGTTGTAGGAAAAAGGTCTTTGTATTCACGTAACAATTCAGTGATGCTTTCTAGTGTCTATTCATCCCAGTAGTCTCCAATGCTAGCCATTTTGTGTTGCTCGACAGTCCCTATGTTCACCTTCTTTATCTTGATTGGCGCAGAGATGACCTCTGATTCTAGGGGTGGTCCTTCCACATCTCTCTCGCCTTCGAGTTCTTCAATCTGAATATCATGCGGATAATCTTCATCCGATGCTTCCTCCTGTACGTGGTAGCATGTCAGTAGTTCCTTGACTATCTGCTTATTCTGTTGTTGTTCCTCTTTGATAACTTCCACTTCTGGTTCTGTAATAAATATGACGTCTTTGATCCATTTCAGGGCCACCTCTATGTTTGGGTTCTCATGCTCAAATGAGAAAGTGACCGTAAAGTTTTGTTGGAGTGTCGCCCATGTCTTGGTTCCTTTGCACATTTCCTGGTCCATATACCAATTCACTAGTATGCCCTCTAAAGTATGAATGAAGTGGTGAGACCATTCTTCTGGTGGTTTCATTTTCCACAGTGTTTTACACACCTCTAAGTGTTCTGTTGGTGCCCCTAGTCCATCATATTTCTATCAATTGTTCCATATCGGTTCTGTGTCAAACCTTATGCGCAATAATTCTTTGCATTTGTACCAATCTGTGATAGTCTCTTTGTGCGTACCCCACCATCTTGCAGGTGTAGCCTTTAGTGCTAACCCCAGTGCTAACAATCTCTATTTTTCTAATACTTCATATTCATATTCTGTCAGGAAAGTTTCCAAATCATTGAGCCTGTGAAAACTGGGTGGTTCTCTGATTTCTGTGCCAATCCATCTTACTGCGCGGTCTATTATTGCACACCTTCTTGTGGAGACTTCATGTAGTCTTTGCTGCCAGTTTTCTAACCTGGTGTCTGAGTCTGTTGTGCATGAAGTAATGCTTTGCCAACTGAGAACCCCATCTGCAGTTGGGTTTATATAGTCCACATCATGCGTAGTTGTTCTGTACAACTAGTTGTTCTCTTCTAAGTCCAGACAAGTGGGTTCTACGAACCTTTCACCTTCTGATGGGTCGAGTGGGGCTATGACCCTGTAGTCCCCTGATTCAAATGTCATTTTTCTGGTTTTTAAGTTAATTATGGCTGGGTCTTCAAACGCCCAATCCAGACCAAGTAACGTCAGGTAAGGTGTTGTGTCATCTACTATTTCGATGACTTAAAAGTCTTCTTTAGTGCACACATCATCCAAATCTACCGTCACTCCTTTCAGTCTACCTATTGGTAGGACTCTATGTTGATTTGCGAGCTTTAATTGAACGGTTGAGTATCCCAGTTTGGGTTCTCCCATGCATTGCCATGTGGTTTTTGGTAGTACATTCACTTCGGATCCTAGATCTAGTATAATATCTCCCATATTGAAATCTCCAATGTTAGCATTCAGTCTAAATTCCCTACTTGTTCTTCTTCTTGTGTGTAGGTGGTTGACAATTTTCATTTATGGCTTATGTTCCGTCTCACTGCTACATTTTTCTAGGATGTTTTTCAATATTTTGACAGATGAAGGATCATTTAACAGTTTGATGCATGATTGCAAAAATTATTTGATAGTACTTACTTGTCCCTTGGGTTGTATTTTGTTGGTATGGTCCAATGATGGTGGCATTTCATATTCCGGGGCTTCCTTTCTCTGTTGTACAGTCGATGCTATGTCCTCCTTCTAGAATTCTTGTCGGGCTTTTGTAAATATCTCCTTCTCCTTATACACATCGAACTGTTACTTAGGGTCAGTGTTCTTCTTTACCAATTGGTTATGCATTGGTTCCTGTTGAACTGCGTCAGTTCCTATTTTCGTTCCTCCCCGAGTGACTATGTTGATGTTTCGTCCGTCATCCCTTCCTTCGGTTGAAATCCACTGAACATTCTGGTTATTTTGATTCCTTTTTTTCTATATCTTTACGAGTAATGTCAGACATTCCTCTGTATCATGGTCTGATGCACGACAATACATACAAGTCGTTGGTGGTAGTGGACACTCCCGTGCATAGTGTCCTGGTTGCTGGCAATTGTGACATGTGACTGGTCCTCTACCGTGTCTGAAGCCTCCTGTAGCTCGTTCTTCTCCTCTATAAGATGCATGATCGCCTCACGGTGCGTTGTACTATGGTCCCTGATTATACTGTGTGGTATTGTACTGGGGTTGTGTCGGGTTGTACTGCAATTGCGTGTTATTGTAAGGCTGTTGTGCAATATCATACTGCTGCTACACAGTGTTGTATGGGGTTGCGGCTTCATTGAATTGTGGTGTTGCCTTCTCAGTCATCATTTCTACTTGTACCTTGTATGCGTCAGATGTTCTTTCCCGCATCAGCTCCATAGTTCTACAATATTTGTCGTCATGGCCAACTGACTTGCAAAAGGTGTAGTATGAGTTCTTCGGAACTGTTTGGTATTTCTACATCATCGTGTAATGGTAAGGTTCATGACCCGATTTCTTGCATATTTCGCACCATAATCCTCCTTGTGGTAATGGGTTTGGCATTCCCACTTCCATATACTGCATGAACGTTGGGAATTCATTCTTATGGTGTCCTTCCGTCCTGTAGGTAGTGCACTAAACAACTTCTTATTTATCCTTGTTCTTATTCTGTTTCAGTTGAAATGTTAGGTTCTTCAGATCCTTCTTCAATTATTCGATAGTCGGGTCCGTCTGTTGGTACTGATTCTCTTCCAATTGCAAGGCTGCCTGCAGAGCCTTTGCCTGCGTCTAAAACTTATGTTGTCCTAATGGATATTTTAGATGTGGGAGTAGTGAGTTGACAAACAGGTGTCGATGTTGCATATCGGTCATAAGGTATTTTAACTTCCCTTTTAATCACTTGAATCTTTGATCAATATCCCATACCGATTCTCCTAGTTTCTGTCTTATTTCAATCATCTTGTTCATGTACTGATCCTCTGAGCTCGGCTTCTGGAACTCATTTATCAATAGTTTCTTAATGTCGTCCAGTGTTCTTGTCGTCCAGGGAACACTGTTCGTGTCTAGACTCATGTACCAGTCTAGTGTGTGGTCTCTTAGCATGATTGCTAGCTGCACGAGTTTGGTGTTATCATCAGTGGCCTGCTTTGCTTCCCAGATCTTTGCGCAAATGAACAAATGCTTCTCAGGGTCTTCTTTTGCTTCTCCTCGAAACTCTGGTAATCTGATGGTAGGATCATGTCCTGCCATTCTGAATATTGAACTATTCCCGCGTCTGCGTGGTGTAGGTACTTGACTAAGGTTTCCTGAACTGGCTCCTCTAGTTTTTGCTCCTTGTGTAGATGTGCTTCCTGCTATCAGAATTCCTCCGAACTTAGGTTTTCTAAACGATGGTGTTCTCTTTGGTGTATTGGTCATACATGGGTTTATGGGTCCCACACTGACATTAATATGAAAGGGATGGCTTCCTTCTCCTCCTGTTCTTGGGCCTCTTGTTTTCCTCTCATACGTGGCATGCAGGATTTCATCAATATGCTCCACATCCAAGAGATCCTCTACCTCTTCCTCATAGCTAGCCAAGCCCTCCTTCTCATCTATGGCTCTCTTCTTGGTATTCACCTTATATTGGTAGGGTGCTCCACTATGCGTCGTTCCTGATGATGCCAAGATCCACTTAATTTGGTCGTCATCCATAAAGATCGAGTCCAAGGGTTCCTCCACATTCTTGTCTTTATCCTGCCCTCCTTCCATTCCTCCTCTCTATGTCAATGCTTCTCCCCTTCCCCCATGCACGTAGGGAAGTCTAGCTATCTGATTCCATTGTCATTACACCTTTTTTCTACAGTAGTATCTTGATAGAAGTATACAGTGATCGAATGTACCTTCCTCTCGATCCTCATAGGAACTCTTGCTTGGCTGTGCTGTATGACTTTGTTGTGTCTTCCGCAAATTGTGTGATAAAGCCTATCACAATACTGTCAAGCCAAAAGTCGACTGCGTGGGTGAATTTGTTGTTGACCTGCTGCAGCTGTTGGATCTTCACTGAATTCCAATCTATTTGTCGAATCCGGTTCTTCGCATGGTTACCCGTTAACCTTAAGATCCACTCTTGTAGTAGATATGGAAAATCACAGAAAAATATTTCATGTAAATCCATAAATACGTAATTATCCTGGTATCTACGCGGTGTGATTCTAGGGTTTCTATTGTCTTTGTGTGCAAACTCTAGCTCTTTATTTCTCAACCAGCCCTCAATTTCGTCTCTCGTAGGGTTCCAAGGTCTCCACATTCCCTTCTAATGGCTTATTTCTCTTCTGTTCCACTTCTTTGGTTCATGTCCACTCTATCTCATCTACTCAGTACGCTCTTGTTCCTCTTAATACGACAACAAAACCATTTTTTGGTAATTATTTCCCTTCTCGGGTTATCTGAGTTATTGACCTAGGGTTCATGTCATTCGGGGTTCCAACAAAGCCCCTAAAACTATCGGCCCTCCTGGTAAACCAGAAGGCAACGCAGCACCCAGAAGGCACTGCGCAATCTCACCCGAGATAGCTTTAAATGGGTGACTGTAAGACTCAGGCATTTACAGTCTAGGACAGAGTAGGGGATAAAGGGTTTCTTGAGTAGCTTTGTACCATAAGCTATTACTGTAACCTACTTATTCCTTGAAATCACATGCGTATAATTCAAAGTATAACAGATTCTAACCATGCATTTATTTCTTCATCACTCTTAACCATTAATTGCTGAAAGACAGTAAAGATATGAAAACATTCAACACATTACGCAAATATTACCATGGTTCACCCCCTCCTGGGCTATGTCCACAAATATTTGGCTCTTGGCTCTTTAATATGGTAGTTCTGCAGTTCCTGTGCTACGTGTTTACAATCCTCCAGAAAATTGGGTGAGATCTATGTGAGGAGAACTAGATCGCACCAGGCTCCACAGCCTGCGCTCTAATCCTCCAATCCCCCTCCCCTTGTATCTCCTTTTCTCAACAGCTTATGAAATCGGTTCATACATTACATATCGCTTTACACACGTAATCAAAACAACAACAACAATCATAATAAATTCCACCCCTATATGATACTTTCGTATCTATATTTACACATTTTGGGCTCTTCAGTCATTTTCAGAATATTACCAAAACCCTAACCCTTCTTACGCTAGGTATTTATCTCATGTGCGTGTTTTTATTCCTCCAGCTATTGCTTTCCTTTGTGCACGCTTTCTTGCATGCGCGCGTGTTGATCTTTTGCCAGTTGTTACTTCAGTTTTCTGCACGCTTTCTTTCCCATGATCATTCTTCTTTCCACTTCGGCCTGGTGCCAACAGGGGGTCATCTCTACAGAATACCAGAGATAGTTCTGACTATTGTTTCACCTAAATAGTGTCGCAAGGTAGTACCTCATACTGTAAAATTCATCTTCTTTACAATCTATTCGAAAGGGGAACATAGGGACACTACAACCACTACAGCCTCACCCCAAGCACCTTCTATCCAACAGAAACAGGTCGATAAGGTTGCAACAAAGCACAAAGATTCCTTCTGCACATAGTCATCTCATGTAGCTAGACTGGTTAAAAATTTCCAACCCTTCCAACCACAGGTTAGTGACAACCTTCAACAAACCAAGCAGCTTGATGTCTCCAGCAAGGCATGCAACTCACCAAGATTCAGATTCAGCAAGCGCTTTCCCTCTCCCCCGGGACTTCAACGCAATGGAGACCATTGCTTCCCAAGGAGGGAGGATTGATCCAGGTGGATATTGGTGGCAACCCACCTTCTCCAACTGGCTCAAAATGGTTTTCTGGCAATTTCAATAATTTACTATTTTTAGCAGTTTTTTGGGTCCTAAACTTCCGGAGCTGTTTTGAGGCCCTAAACGATGTTTTTTGAGAAAAAGGGGAGCAACATGAATTCTATATCGTTGTTTTCCACCCAAAAGTTGTATTCCTCAGATATATATTTCCAACGAGCTATCGAGTGCCCCAAACAGAGATCGTATGCAAAAGTTATGCCCCTGGGAAGTTGACGTATCAACTACCCCCATCGGGGCCCACAAACCTTTTGGATTTTCATCTTCCGGGGTTAGGGTTTTGGATTTTAATTATGTTAAAAAGGCCCTTAGAGCCTCATTGTAAGAATCATATTCTCACAGATGCAATTAGTTGTCACATCTCTTCTCAGAGATAAGCTTCCACCATTCTATCGAGTCTTTCACTCTGTATTTTACAGTCTCTGTACATTTATTTCATTAATAGAAATCGTGTATTACTGTATATTTGTGACTCTTGTTATTTTCGCTATATCTCTATTATATTGTTGTCTCTCTTGCAATATCTCTAAATATTTCTATTTTATATCTCCGCTCTCATTTCGTGCTGAAAATAATCTGGGTTAGTGGTATCAGAGCAGTCTATTCTTGATCATTTTTTCAGTGCATGTCCTCGACGAGGTCCATGTATAGAAATTTGGGTCTCGAGCTTGTCTCTCTTGAGGAAAATAGCTCTTTCACACCCAAGAAAACCTCAATGGTAGAAGAAAAGAAAAACGATGGAGCAGACGATTATATCAATCTGTTGCTTGATAAAGCTCTCACGCGACAGAGGGACGAAATGAAGGAGAATTTTTTCCACATCCTTCAACGCCTTCCGATAGCATCAGGCACATCTTCATCAAGCAACCACTTTGGAGGCACCTCGCCTTTTAAGGTACGGGTCAATTTAGATATTCCTATATTTGATGGTTATATAGATGCAGATGCTTTAAACAAATGGTTAAATCTGTTAGAAGGTTATTTCTTTGTTCATAATTTTTCTGACAGGGAAAAGATCACCTTCGCACTCCTTAAATCTCTCCCCGATGTAAAACATTGGTGGGAAACTTACTTAGAGCAAAGTTCCACAGAGGAGTCTATAATATATGGGGCCGAGCCCACTTGGGATTTTTTTGTGGATGTGGTAAAGGAACAGTATTACCCTGTGGGCAACTATGAGGACCAGTACATGATATGGACCACACTACGGCAAGAGAGGGGCCAAGTAGTTTTGTATTTCACAAATACCTTCCATACCTTGCACACCAAACTGGGTATCAAAGAATCTGAACGACATTTGGTTCTGAAATACCATGGGGCTCTACAAAAATACATACAAACTAAAATGGATTTTCTGGATATCTCATCACTCAGTGTTGCTTATCGATATGTTGTTAAAATCAAGAATAAGTTTAGCATCAGAACAAATGGGAGTTTGGATATGAAAATCAGCAACAACCAAAGAATGAGAAAGATGGCCCTAACAAACAGTCTCCCGAATACCAGTTCAAGCCAGAGGAAAAGAACAGTCACGGGAAGACAAAGAAGGACACTGGAAAATTGTGTGATTTCCACAAAATCCCCTGGCACAACACCGATGAATGTCGCTCAAAGCAGTCATTGTTGGTCGAGATCAAATACAAGGAGCCAAACCCTGATTCAGAATCTGATTATGAAAATACTGGTAAAAGATAGATCATCAATGCAGACCCCACGGCTATTGTCGCGACCGTAACAATTCAACCAGAAGAACCAACAGATCCTAAAGAGGGGGAGTGCCTTTTCATTCACATATGTGGGTGAAGGGGACCCCCGCTGCATTTTATTGTTGATAGTGGAAGCCAGAAGAACCTCATCTCAGCAGAGGTCGTCAAACAGTTGGGATTG
>SNQJ01S0007425.1:0-14657 GCA_010110895.2 Picea sitchensis | reverse complement strand
AGCCAGAAGAACCTCATCTCAGCAGAGGTCGTCAAACAGTTGGGATTGTCGACAACACCACACCTGCAACCATACAACATCAGGTGGATTCGCCAAGGACGAGATCTTTGTGTCAGCCAACAGTTTTGATTGTCATACGACATCCAGCCCTTCAAGGATGGGGTATTATGTGATGTTTCTCCACTAGATGTCTATGATGTTCTCTTGGGCCAACCATATATGTGGAAGCCCCATGCTATTTATGAGTCTCGACCCCGTAGTGTCATTGTTACTTTGGGGGGTCATCTCTAAAGAATACTAGAGGTAGTACCGACTATTTTTCCACCTAAACAGTGCCGCAAGGTAGTATCTCATACTGCAAAATTCATCTTCTTTACAATCTATTCGAAAGGGGAACAAAAGGACACGGCAACCACTACAGCCTCGCCCCAAGAACCTTCTATCCAACAGAAGCATGTCAACAAGGCTGCAACAAAGCACAAAGATTCCTTCTGCACACAGTCATCTCATGTAGCTAGACTGGTTAGAAATTTCCAACCCTTCCAGCCACAGGTTCGTGACAACCTTCAACAAACCAAGCAACTCGACGTCTCCAGCAAGGCAAGCAACTCACCAAGATTGATTCAACAATCGTTTTCCCCTCTCCCCCGAGAACTCAATGCAATGGAGGTCATTTCTTCCTAAGGAGGGAGGATTGATCCAGGTGGATATATGTGGCCACCCACCTTCTCCAACTGGCTCAAAACAGTTTTCTAGCAATTTCGGTAATTTACTATTTTTAGCCGTTTTTCGGGTCTTGAACTTTCGGAGTTGTTTTGAGGCCCTAAACGATGTTTTTTGAGAAAACGGGGAGCAACATGGATCGTAGATCATGATTCTCACCCAAAATTTGTATTCCTCGGATAGATCTTTCCAATGAGCTATCGAGTGCCCCAAACAAATATCGTATGCAAAAGTTACGCCCCTAGGAAGTTGACGTATCAACTACCCCCATCGGGGCCCACAAACCTTTTGGATTTTCATCTTTCCGGGTTAGGGTTTTGGATTTTACTTATGTTAAAAAGGCCCTTAGAGCCTCATTGTAAGAATCATCTTCTCACGGATGCGAGTAGCCGTCACATCTCTTCTCAGAGATAAGCTACAACCATTCTAGCAAGTCTTTCACTCTGTATTTTACAGTCTCTGTACATTTATTTCATTAATAGAAATCATGTATTACTTTATATCCATGACTCTTGTTATTTCCTCTATATCTCTGTTATATTTTTGTCTCTCTTGCAATATCTCTAAATATTTTTGTGTTATATCTCCGCTCTCATTTCGTGCCGAAAATAATCCGGATCAGTGCACCAAGTGCCTTATTTTTTAAGAACCGTGACAACTAGAGAAGAGTAAGGGATAGTAATAGGACGAATGATACATGCAACTAATAGCTCTTGAACCATATTTTCAATTTCATAAACATGTGAACATGAGATGGTGGGATAAATCTCAGCAATGTGATTCTATGATCATGCTCTCCATGTGAGGGTGGTAATCCTAGGGGGAAGTTCAAAGACTCGTTGGTGTTTGTTCAAGACTAACTTCATATTTGGATGAATTGGATGGGAAGTGTCCTCAAAGGATTGAATAACATGGAACTATGTAACAATTTCAGAATGACCCTTTTTCATATTTGTTTTCATACAATGGAAGTTGATTATTTCTAGAGAGATTTCTTTGAGACCTTTGAGCATGTAGGAATTGCCATACTTCTAAAACTCATGTATAATTCCAGTAAATCCATGGTGATGGGGCCTAATGTTCTCAACCATTCAACACCCAAAAAAATATCAAATATGCCCATTTAATGTGAAACATGTGAGTTTTTATGGAATACTCATCCATTTGAAGCTTCAAATTTTCACATTGCCCACATTTCATAGATCCCCTATTAGCAATCATAATCTTAAAGTTGTTAATAACATGGATATGATAGTGCGTTTCTTGGGAAATGTGGCAATGAATGAAATTATGGGTGTTGTCACTATCAATTAATATATTATGATGTTGGATACAACCAACCAACTTTAACATTTAAGGAGAAGAAATACCAATCAAAGAATGAAGAGAGATTTGGGGTTCTTCATCCAGTTGGCTGGGAAGAGGAACTTCCTCTATGTTGGGAGTGAATTCCTCTTGATTCTTTCCATCAACTTCATCATAAAAAATGTCCTAAAAAATATCCATAAATAATTTATGTTCCTGACATTTATGCCCTGGACAATATTATTCATAATAGTAGTAGCAGATACCCTTGAGTTTTCATTTCATTGTTTCAATCCATGTCAACTTATGGACCTTAAGGGGTGGGGTAGAATACTAAGGAGCCACCATATTTGGGCATGGAAACAAAGCAAAGTTGGGGCATTTGGAATGAGCACAAGATACAAATTTTGTGCGACAAGCAAATTGAGTGGCCTCCAACCAAGTGGTAGGGTCGTTCATCTCTTCTTGGGATCTTATTTCCTCCTTAAGATCATTGATAAAGTATCTCTTAAAAATGTTGGGAAATTTGTTTTCTATTCTAACAAATGTTCAAAATCATGAATATAATCTTCCATTATGTCGATTTAGTGCAATTTGGTAAGCTGACCCAAAAACATTGTATCCCTAGTAAACTGAGCAAATATGGATTTCATAAGCTACTTGCATGTAATGACCCCTAGAGATGCTTTATTATGATATTTACACCAATATTAATGTTCCTTGTATAGATAGGTGACTCAATTCAAATTTTCAATTAGTCTTGTACTATGTGGCATGAAGGGAAAAATAGTGCTCCATTTGGACAACCCAATCGATTGGATTCAACACATAAAACTTATTTAGATTAAATGTAGGGATTCATTGAAGCATCAAATTGTGGGAATGGTCAAGAAAAGAGAGTTCATTATTGGGACCTTATTCCTCCTCAATGTGCTTACCCTTATGAGATCCTTCACCAAATAAATTACCACCCTCCTTAGTTTTACCCTTCAGTTTCTCAATCTAATCAAAGCAAAGGATGACTTGCATAGTGAGGGATGACATATTGGTTTCCATTGTGTTGATTGAATATGAGAGAGAATGAACTATTTTCTTTACTTCATCCATGTTTGACTTGTTGAAGGTGTTTTTCATGGGACCAATGGGTCCATTGAAGAGGTTATCTAAGAGATAATCCAAAATGATTAGTGTCTTGAAGGAATATTTCGAGAGGGATTACAAGCTATAATACTAGTGGGTCCACAAAAATATTTGCCGCAGAGTGACACCACAACAATCAGTGTCACACAAGGATTATTTTGGGCTAAGTCTCCCACAATGGTGTTGGAAGACCCTAGAATTGTTTTTTAATAGAGGGGGGGGGTGTAGGACTCTTGTCTAAGTATTACTACATTGATGAAATCCCCAAATTTGTGACATTTCAAATTACGTAGGAATTTTGACTCCTATGGTGGATAATATTGGGTTTACAAGGAGTGGTTAGTGTTTGTAGGGTCCTAAGTACAAACGCATGCCAAGTGCCATGTAATACCCATTTTTGAGTCCCTAGTTTAATCATGTAATTGTTTAATTGATGAAAGGTCGGAGTGCCTAGGAAATGTAATGCTTTGAACATTATTAATAATAAAAGCACATCGCTAGTTGTGGGACAAACAAGGACAAGTGTTATAGGGGGGTATGATTCCATGAGAGAGGGGGGGAATTGGGATATAAGTCATTATTCCTTGTTTTAATTAATTATCACCCATGGTTTTGTTGGGGGGAATATGAGGGGTCAGATGAGTCCCTTGGGGATACCATGCCGACCTTGGAGTTCCTTGATACAAAAACCATGTTCTTGATTTCCTTGCGGGTGGGTCACTCATTGTTGTTCAATTATTCATTCAATTGTTTTCTCTTCTATTATTGATCTAGGTCTGGGCATGGGAAATGAATGAAGAGAAATAGAAGATCCATGGCTTGTTGGCTGTAAGTAAATGATGTTTATTCCAACAAGGTTTTGATACCTAAGTTCCTTACTGCATTGACATTCTGATAACCTTGTCACAATTGTGAGTCTTGGAGAGTTCCAACATTTAAATTATAGATCATATGCATTGGAGCCCTGGAAAGAGGTGGACAACTTGAGGGACTGCATGGTAGAGAAGGGGGCCCATTCTCTTGGCTTGTGTAGGATGTGAGAAAAGAGGTGGTGAAATTTGGATTGCTTTGTCTTGAGAAACCTTTGAAAGCTTGAGTGTTGATTGATTTGGGAAAGTTGAGTGTCGTCTTGGAACCCGTCCTTGTGGATTCATAGCCCTGGCTCGGGGGTGACCTATTATTGAGACTTGAAACAAAAACTTATATGTTTGGGTGGAACGTCCTTGGCCTACATCTAGTTGGTGACTATTTTTTTTAAAGATAAGTGCTCTCTGTCATGATGTTTCTCTTCTTATGTGCAATTATTTCCATTGTACATTGATTATTATCTCTAAGATATGCAATACTAATGTGTCTTCTTCCTGGTTATTTTTGTGCATGGCATATTGTTCTTTGTTTTATAGTTTAACATGAATCTTGATAATTGCATGTGTTATTTCATGCTTCTTTATTTAGTTGTTTGTATCAGTTATTAAGAATCCATTCAAGAAAAGGTTCTTGAGGTAGTGTGGCTTACCCTTGGTGGCTGGGAATGTTATAGAATTTTTTCAAGGCACCTTGAAGGGCGTTCTAGCAGGCAGTTGCACGCCCAACCTGTGGTGGTGGTTGGATGTGTCACAGAGTGGTATCAGAGTTGTTGGTTTACAATATCGGGCCTTCAAGGGCCTACTACATGACATAACAACAACATTGTATGAGTTTCCTCGGAGTAAGACAAAATTAATTTCTATGGACAACATTGAGGTGAGAATATTGTGGTTCAAAGAATGTCCATATCACCATGAAAATCATGTTTGAGAAACCCTCATTGTTCCTGGCATCCCAATGAGCTCTCCCCTTCACGATCCGAGAAACAAATGTGACAGTCTACCAAGCAAGAAATGATTCTCAATGACCATCGATCTCCGCTCTACGTGGGATCTTCATTGTTGATCTGCAATGGGGAGTTACTTTTTTTTATCCCACATGCATGGGGAAAGGTTCCTCTCAATTGTTTATAATAAAATGGGAACCATGTATTACTTGTGTGTGAAGCATGGGAGAGTCATAGAACCATGTCGAGTCCATGTGTGATGTAAAATTTTGGTGGTGAGGATGATGGCTCGGTGCCCTGGTGCGCTCGATGGGCCTCTGTCCCAATGCCACAAATACCAAATATTAGAAATGTCTCAAGTGGTGATGAATGCGGGGAGTTGATAGTCTGGTGGGTCGATACCCTGATGACCCCAATACCCCGGTGGGCTAGTGGCCACATCATCTACTTCATTAGAGCTATGTAAGTGCCACAGTGGTTGACACTTGTCGATGTTTTATTTTGCAAGGTGGGAATGGGCCCAGTTAGGAGTGAATACCTTTCATTCAACACCTTTAAATATCAATTGTCAGATCTACGTGCTGAGATATTTTAGTTGTCGATCCCCTTAGACAAGATCAAGAGGGAGGTTAACTTCCCAGTGGCTCGGTTAGCTCGATGGGGTATGGTTCCAATTGGGGCAAGGTTCCAGGGTATCGGAGATCGATAGATCATGAGACATATGCAATTGTGTTGTAACCATATGCAGGGTCAATTCCCTTGGTGGGGCAGGGTTTCAGTAAGGGTTTCATCCTTCCCTTATTAGTTTATGAGTAGAGGAGGGCACAAGTTATCGACATTTGATGGCATAGTCAATCCAATGCATAGTGGACAGGTGTCAACAACTGAGTGGAGAAACTATGTTCCTGGTGATGATGTGTCATGTTGTAGTTGGTCCACATGTCAAGTGGTTATTGTGCCACATGTCAAGGTAATTCAGAGTCTCAGGGCAGAGTTCCATATTGAGTCATGGATGGAACATGTTAATCCAGGTGACAAGTTGTGATGGGTCCACATATCTAAGGTACCAAATATATCACCAAATTAGGTGCCTGGGGTTGCAAAGTGTGATTTTACCCAATGGGTCGATTGTTGGGTGGCCCCCGACAGACTGATGAGCTAGGTGGGCCAATCCACCGGTAGATCAGACACCGAAATTATGTTAAGAAGTTTCAATTGCGAAAGAGTTGAGGGTATTGGTGGTCGGTGCCATTCCAACAACCATGTCCATGCTAGATGTTGTCACGTGGAATTTTATAGGGTGACATGGAGCCACATGGATGCCACATGGTGGGGTGGTGGTTTTGGTCAATGAAGTCCTATAAAATTTAAAAGGCCATAACTTTTTATCTAGAGATATTTTTTTAGCATGGTACTAGTCATTGGAAACCTCAAAGAAAGGAATCCAGTTATGCACCCAAAAAATTGTTCTGATTAGTAGAGATCATAGTCAACTGGGAATAAAATGACTAATGACCTTAAGGAACAAAAAAAATTATATAAATTTTTACAGTCCTTTTTCCATAAATGTGTATACATGTTTATTCTTTTTGTCTAATAGAAATTATGTTGCATGCAAACTTTCTTGCATAATTAAGGGTATAAACTTATCAGTTCAAGATAAGAATGCATATTCGAGAAATGGAGGAAGGAGACGGATCCTTCAGTCATGAAAGAGAAGCCAAAGGTTAGAATATCAATGTTGGTAATGTAGAGATAGAATCTAATGGTCATAGGAGCATAGTGGAACCATAAACCTTGATAGAGACAGTGAGAAGTTTGAGAATAGAGGTGCAGAGTTACAAAGAAGATAATGAGAAGATGATGAAAAAATAGAACCAAACAAATTCTCAAATGATGCAAAGCCTAAATCAGTTGCAGAGACAAGCAAGGAATGGATCGGGTTCAAGATAGGGGGAAGAAGTTAGGTAGTATGAAAGAAGATATAACTACAAAACATCCAGTCATTCAAGAAGGCTCAGTGGAACTCATATACATTACTCACCTCCTTACTCAGCTAGGAAGTCTTATGTATATAAGGATTCAAGGACCAGTATAGAAGTGTCTCCTGTCAGACATCAAAGAAGAAGACATGAGTGGGATGGTCTACAAGGGGAACCGAGGAAGCTTAAGCCACCATATTTTGATGGTGAAAGAGAAAAGGAAGATGATGCTCAAGCCCGATTGCTTGGAACCAAGATGTATTTTCAATTGCACAATTATTCCTCTAATCTAGAAGCCAAAATTTCCACTTATCATTTGTGTGGAAAATATGCCATGTGGTGGGATCGGTTGAAGAAAGTTGAACGCATTAATGAGATAAGGATCATATGGAAGCAGTTCAAGAGATGTTTTCAGAAAGAGTATATTTCAAAGAACTACTATGACAAGAAGATAAAATATTTATTCGAACTTAAGTTGGGAAGAATGATCATGGGAGAATATGAAAATAAATTCTTGGGATTGCTAAAGTATGTGGGATTTATCGATAATGAGAAGGTAAAAATACATAGATTTTTTAGTGGACTTCCATCTTTTTATAAAGAAAAAACTTAGTATGATGAGCCTAGGGCGTTGACAGAAACCATCAAAAAGGATAAGTACGTATACAAGAAATTCAAGTGCAAGGAATATTTGCAAAATTCTTGGAAGGAAAAGAAGAAGGTGGAGTTTGATCACAGAAGAAAGGGATTCAAAACTCCTTTAAACATAAATATTCAAAATATAAATTGGTAATATTAGTTTGCTAAGATTGAATCCAAGAAAGAAGACTCATTGGGAAAAAGGGGAAGACCACCAATCCAATGTTGGGGATGCAAACAAGACCACATTTACAAAGATTTCCCTCACATAGGAGATAAAATGAAGATCATGCAAAACATCCGAGAATCGTTTACAATAGAAGACATGGGAAGAAGTATTCCAATAATATATGCAACCTTAGAAGATGGACAAGAAGAATACCAATCCCATATGATCGAAGTAGAAGGTAATATCATCAATCATCATGTTTCTATTTTAATTGATTCAGGAGTAATCCATTTTTACATTGATCCTAAATTAGCGGACAGATTACATTTGGAGAAAAGTAAGCTTGAAAAATAAAGTTTGGTTCAGCTAGCCATTGGAACCAAAAGAAGGATCAATGGGACAGTTATATGTTTCCCAATAAATTTGAATGGAGTAAGTGAAGTTGTTGATATGAATATCATACCATTAGGATCTTATATTATCCTAATTGGAATGGATTGGTTGAACAAGCATTGTGATGTTCTAGATTTTCATAACAAGACATTTACATGCTTGAATGGAAAAGGAAAATAGAGCATTGTGAAAGGAATCCCGAGACCCATTTATATAAGGGATATTTTAGCCTTACAACTAAAGAGACTTTTCAGGAAAGTATGTCAATTGTATGCAACTCATGTAGAGGAACCAAAAAAGACAAAAGGACCAAGCCTTGAATATTTTCTAGTATTGTAAGAATTTGAAGATGTATTCCAATAAATGTTTGAATTGCCACCAAAAAGAGAGATATATTTCTCTATTGATTTAGTACTAGGAGCTTCCCCCGTATAAAAAAAATTATATAATGAGCACACCCGAGTTAAAGTAATTGCAAATGTAGCTGGAAGAAATGTTAAAGAGAGGGTACATACGCCCAAGTGTTTCACCCTGGGGAGAACCGATACTCTTTGTGAAAAAGAAGGATGGAACATTGAGACTGTGTGTTGACTTTAGACAACTGAAAAATGACACAGTGAAGAACAAATACCCTCTACCTAAAATTGATGACCTTTTTGACCAACTAAGAGGAGCAAATATGTTTTCAAAAATAGACTTGAGGTCAGGATACCATCATGTAATAATCAAGGAAGAAGACATCAATAAGACAACCTTTAGAACCAGGTATGGACATTATGAATTTGTAGTGGTGCCATTTTGACTGACCAATGCACTAGTTGTATTTATGTGCTTAATGAATGGCATATTCATAAATTATCTAGATAAGTTTTTAATTGTATTATTGGATGAAATACTTATCTATTCTAACTCCGAGGAATAACATGAACTTCACTTGAGTTTGGTGATGCAAGTACTGAGGGGACATCGGTTGTATGTCAAGCCAAGCAAGTGTTATTTTCAACAAGAACATATCCATTATTTGGGGCACATTATTTCAGAACAAGGAATACTAGTAGATCTAGAGAATATTGAATCCATTAGAGGATGGCCAACACCAAAGAATGTTTCAGAAGTTAGATATTTTATGAGATTAGACAGATACTACAAGAGGTTTATAGAAGGGTTCTCTAAGATTTCTCATCCCATCATATCTTTACAAGAAAATGGAACTAAGTTTGCATGGATTGCAGAGTGTGAAGAGAATTTTAACTTGTTGAAAGAATTACTTACTAGTGCACCTATTTTGAATATTGCTAACCCAAATGAGAATTTTGTAGTTTGTACAGATGCGTGCAAAGAAGGACTTGGTGGATTCCTCATTCAAGATGGACATGTCATTAGTTATGAGTCCAGAAAGACTAAAGAACATGAAGGGAACTATTCCACGCATGATATGGATTTTTCTACCATAGTTCATCCCTTGAAGATGTGGAGACATTACTTAATGGGGAAGAAATTCAAACTAAGAACTTACCATAGTGATCTGAAGTACCTTTTTGAAAAATGACTTTGAATGTTAGATAGATGAGATAGATGGAGTTTTTAAGTGAGTATGACCTTGAATTCAAGCATATTAAGCCAAAGGAGAATAAAGTTGTTGATTCTCAACAAAAGGGTACATCTCATGCATGTTACAACCATTAGCATGCATCAATCGGATTTAAAGAGAAGAATTTTGGATGTTGTTGTTACAAACCAACATTATCTATAAGAAAAAGAGAGTTTACAACAAGAGAATGTACAACAAAAATTTAAAGGGTACGACATTAAAGAGGATGGAGTACTTATGCATAATAATAGAGTTTGTGTTCCTAGTTTCGAAGAACATGTGAACTTGGTATTAAAATAAATGCATAATGTACCATATGCCATACATCATGGTTACCAGAAGACAATTGCAACAGTAAAAGGTCAATTATTTTGTCTAGGAATGAAGAAGGATGTTGTTAATTACATTGCCATATGCATGGAATGTCAAAGAGTGAAAGATGAGCATAGACACCCAGTGGGTTTTCTACCACCATTTCCTATTCCAGGACAACAAGGCAACATGATTCTAGGACAACAAGGCAACATGATTCCATAATGGTAGCAGTTTATAAATTGACAAAATTTGCTCATTTTGTTCCTATGAAAATGACTCATACAACAACCAATATTGCATAAATTTACATGAGGGAGATTGATAGGTTGCATGGAATACCTAAAGTAATTGTTTGAGATAGAGATACAAAGTTTACTTCAAACTTTTGGAGGGGATTATTTAAGGGATTTGGTACAAATATGGATTTTATCACAACATACCATCCATAGTCAAATGGGTAGATAGAGAGGGTCAACCAAGTAATTGAAGACATGTTGAGAATGTATGTGATGGATAAGCCATCTAAGTGGGAAGACTATTTGAATTTGGTTGAATTTACCTACAATAATGGGTATCAAGCTTCATTGAAGATGATCCTATTTGAAGCTTTGTATGGTAGAAAATGTAATACGTCGGTGAGTTGGCACAACTCAAAAGATAGAGTATTACTTGGGATGGAATTGCACAAGGATGTCAAAGGCTAGATGGTTAGAATTAAGCATAATTTGAAGGAAGCATGGGATAGATAGAAAATTTATGCAGATAAGAACACGAAATATAGATAATTTAAAGTAGGAGAGCATGTGCTTTTGAAAGTGAAGCGCAAAAAGATCTCATTAAAGTTGGGAAGATGTACAAATCTAGCAAACAGATCATGTGGTCCATTTGAGATATTGGACAGAATATGGCCAGTTGCATACATGCTTGCATTACCTACATTCCATGAATGTGCATAATCTATTTCATCTCTCTTCGCTGAAAAAGTATGTACAAGATCCTAACCATGTTATTGATTGGAATTTGATTCAAGTGGAGCCACAGGGACACTTTCGGGTCCAACCAGTGCACATATTGGACAAAAAAACAAAGTTCTCTAGAATTGAATCATAGAGCTAGTAAAGGTTCAGTGGACCTGCTATAGTCCTAAAGACTTGCGAACATGAGTATGCCATGCAGGCAGAGTACACGTAAAGTTTTGAAGAATTTTGAGATTTTATTCTTTGTTTTGTATATGCACTGATAACAATGCCAAAATAAGGGAGATGGGAATGTAATACCCCGATTTTGAGCCCCCAGTTTAATCATGTAATTATTTAATTGATGAAATGTTGGAGTGCCTGAACAATTAAAAGGGGTCAAAATGCGTAGGAAATGTAATTCTTTGGACATTATTAATAATAAAAGTACATTGCTAGTTGCGGGATAGATAAGGACAATAGTTATAGGGGGGTATGATTCCATGAGAGGGGGGAAATCGAGAGCTAAGCATTTATACCTTGTTTTAATTAATTATAAACCATGGTTGTGTTGGGGGGCATATGATGGATTGCATGAGTCTCTTGGGGAGACCACACTGGTCTTGGAGTGCCTTGATATAGAAACCATGTTCTTGATTTCCTTGGGGATGGGCCATTTGTAGTTGTTTAGTTGTTCATTCAATTTTTTTCTCTTCCATTATTGCTCTAGGTATGGGCATGGGAAATGAATGAAGAGAAAGAGAATTTTTGTTGGTTTTAAGTAACTCATGTTTATTTCAACAAGGTTTTGATTCCTAAGTGCATGGTTGCATTGTCATTCTGATAACCTTGTCACAAATGAAAGTCCTGGAGAGTTACAACATTGAGATTCTCGACCAGATTCACCAGAGCCTTGAAAAGAGGTTGTCAACCTAAGGGACTACATGGTAGAGAAGGGGTTCCATTCTCTTGTGTTGTGTAGGCTATGAGAAGAGAGCTAGTGAACTTTGGATTGTTGTGTTGAGAAACCTTTGAGAGATTAAGTGTTGACTAGTTTGGGAAAGGTGAGTGTCATCCTGGAACCCGTCCTTGTGGATTCATAGCCCTGACTTGGGAGTGACCTATTGTTGAGACTTGGAACAACGAAGTATATGCTTGGGTGGAACGTCCTTGGCCTGCAGCTCGTTGGTGATTGGTTTTTTTAAAGATAAGTGCTCTTTTTCATGATGTTTCTCTGCTTATGTGCAATTATTTTTGTTGTGTATCGATTATTATCTCTGAGATATGCATTAATAATGTGCATGTTTGTTGGTTATTGTTATCCATGGAATATTTTTCTATCTTTTGTAGTTTAACATGAATCTTGATAATTCCATGTGTTATTTCACACTTCTTTATTTAGTTGTTGGTATCAGTTATTAAGAACCAGTTCAAGAAGGGGTTCTTTAGGTAGTGTGGCTCAACCTTGGTGATTGGGCATGTTACACAATTATATCAGGGTGTCTTGGAGGGTGTTCTAGTAGGAAGTCGCACACCCAACCTATGATGGTGGCTGGGTGCATCACATGGAATAACCCTATGATATATGGGAGGGTTTCCAACAATACTTAACCAAATATTTCATGACACCAACTAAAGAGAATAAATTGTACCCTTAGCTGCACAAACCAGTTCCTTGGTACACAAGAGTGATCTCTTCGAGTGTTTTTCTTGGTGCACTATAGAAATAAGGTGACCAACATGATTATGTACATGGTTGGTTTTAGGTGCACCTAAGGGACTTCTGATATACTCAAATGTATGTGGAAGAAAAAAATTTAAACATGCACAAATCGATGTGGTACTACTCAAAGGGGTACCAATAGAGGTCACACGGATTTACAACTAGATGACACCTCTTGTATTTTCTACATGGATTCTCCCCCAATTGTAGGTTTACCCATCGAATGTTAGATCTATATTTCATTTAAAGATGTGAGAAATCATTTCTAGAATTTTTGTTTTCTAAAATTGGAGTGTGTGTTGGCATAGGAAAGTGTTCAAATACCACTTGTGGTGTTCTTTATTAGCTAAAAATGGAGTATTCAGAGTAAAATAGACTTAAATATAGATGTAGAAAGAAACTAAATAGAACCAAAATTGGAAAATAACAAAAGTAATAAAATCTTTATTGATAATTGGTATTGATTGCAATGTTCACTTGCCTCTTTGAGGGGGCAACCTCCAACATGAACAGAGCTCCAAATAGAATAATATTCACTTGAAAATCAATTACATAGCTTATACTACTATATATAGTTCCTAATTGACCAAAACCCTAACCACTAAGTGTATCTCCAATAATGAGGCTTTAACCACTAACTGTTGAACCTTCTTTAATGAGGCCACTTACATTTATTGATTTCACATTTTACTACCTTATGGGGCCTTTTAATAAATATGGCCCTCAATACATTAAGTGACAACCTCTTCTATTTGTTGATATTATGGTAGCTGCGGGCAGTATTTACCTCCATGTGTAAACCTGATGAGAATAGAATATTCTGGGAAGTAAGAAGAAACCCTAATGAGTTGGCTAATAACCCTAGAAGACATGTTGGCTCAAGAGGATAATTTGTATTAGGTTATTAGCCTCAAAGACAAGAAGTCGGACAAAAGAAATAATATATACTGAACAGACAGATACCCAGAATGAGAAGTCGGCCCAGGTAGTTAGCCAGAATTAGTATAAAGACACGAGGCCAGACTTTATTCTGGCAGGCATTCTTAGAATTGCAGAGCAACACTTGTGTGCACTGCAATTGCCCAGTTTGTGTGCATGTTTGGAGGAGAGTTGTCGTTGCAGCTGCTGCAGCTAGCAGATTTCGCTTTGGCTTGGACTATCTCTTGGTTAGGGTTTGGACTATCTAATCAGCTCTTGTTTGATGCGCTATCCTTGGGGAAAGGTGCACTGCTCTTTGTTTGGCTATCTATCCTAGGGTTTGCTTTCGGAGTGATTCTCAGTCAAGGTTAAGGTGCTCGGAGGGTAGCTTCGACCTATGGTTGGGTGACAATAGTGATATTGTCAATGGTAAAATGAGCACATCCATTATATTCTAACATGTTATGGGCCCACACCTCCTTCATTCAGTCTAACCACTATAAGGAATCATAGCCATAAGGATATTAAGCTCATTGAAGAACTGTTGCTAGGGTTTCTAGTAGGAGCAATCACCAAAGCACTACCACTAGGGTTACTAGTAGGTGCAGTTGTAGAAATCCTAATCCTCTTGTTGAGGCACCTTAAGTGAAGGGATTGACCTAATTTCCAGATAGACCAGTGTGCCCTAGCCCAGTGCATCTCCTGGTACTCCCAGCAAGCCAAGATGTCAAGTTTGAGTTTTTGGTCAAATCTAGGGTTGACCAAGTCAAAGTAGCCATGACTTAGTCTATGAAGTTAGAAAACAAGTTAGATGGAGCTTCTAACTTCAGAGAGTGGAAGACAAGGATCAACCTCATCCTTTCCAAGAATAAAGTGTTGGATATCGTGAAAGGAAAGATCACGGAACCAAAGTTTGAAGAAGGAAAAGAGAAGGAACCGCAGAATGTTGCAGTTATGGAGAAGTTCAAAGACGGTGACATCAATGCCATG
>SNQJ01S0007424.1:112850-126057 GCA_010110895.2 Picea sitchensis | reverse complement strand
ACAATTCGGTTGTGCATCTTAGATTCAGTACTACTAAATGTATCAGGGGAAGCTACAACCATGGCATTATGGGATAAGTTAGGAGCTTTGTATCATTCAAAGTCCCTACTAAACAAATTGTTCACATGGAAGAAGTTGTACAAATTGAGGATGAAAGATGGAGACTCGATGATAGAGCATGTAAATGACTTCAATACTATGGTAAGTCAGATATTATCTATTGATATTAATATTTTTGATGAAGATAAGTGTATCAATTTATTGTTCTCTTTACCAGACCCGTGGGATAGTCTGGTTGTGTTCATAGGTAGTATTGAAACTACTTTAACCTTCGATGATGTGGTATCATCCTTTTTGTCATAGGAGATGAGGCGAAAGAACATGGAAGGACCGAGCACAAATAGCTTATTTGCAAGAGGACACTCCCAAGAAAGAAATAGTTCTAAGTCCTCAAGTGGGAGATCTAAATCTAAGGGAAGATGTAAATCTCCTGGAAAATTTATAAAGGTACGATGGATATGTGTAAAAGAAGGGAACTACAAGAAATAATGTAGATCCAAAAGTGTTGAGAGAGGGAAGGGATCTAATGATGCCCCTTCTATAGAATAAAAAACCTTCGTAGATTAAGGAGGAGATGTGCACTTGGATTCTTCAAGCACACATGCAAATCATGAGGCATGGCTGGTTGACTCAAGTGAATCCTTTCATATGACTCCTCACACGTAGTGGTTTTGTGGATATGAAAGGTATGATGGAGGTCATGTTTTCCTAGGTGATGAATCGACAACCAAAATCATAGGATGGGGAAAATTCAAGTTGAAGCTCGTGGATGGAAGGATTAGAACATTCCTTGGTGTTCTGCACATCCTAGGGTTGGCTAGAAATTTGATTTATGTAAGAAAAATGGATGATTCAGGGGTAAAAATAGTGTTTGATAAAGAAACCTGGAAGATGGTTCGAGGGCCAATGGTGTTTCTTAAGGGAGATTGGATTGGAACCCTGTATAAGTTGCTAGGAAGTGTTATTAGTGATGGGTGCAATAGTTCTATTGTTCCTAAGATTGGATTTAAAGAAAAAAAAACTCCTATAGTCTCTAGAGAAAATACTGTGATGTGGCATCAAAGACTGAGACATATCAAAGAGAAGGGCCTTCGAGTACTACATGGTAAAGGTATAGTTGAAGGTATGTCTAAATTTTCTCTAGATTTTGATTTAAGTGAAAATTGAGTATATGGAAAGAATAATCAGGTAAGATTCCCCTCTGATGCAATACAGATAGAGGGAATTTTATAGTTGGTGCAAAGTGATTTGTTTGGACCTATGTCGGTTCCATCAATGGGAAAATATGTTTATGCCTCATTTACAAATGAATTCTTGAGAAATACATGGATTTATTTGATCGGGAAGAAATATGGAGTCTTTAACAAAATCAAAGAGTTTAAGACTCTTGTGGAGAATCATACAAAGAAGAAAATTAAGGTGTTGAGGATGGATAATAGTGTAGAATTATGCATAAATGAATTTTAAGAACTGTGTAAGAATTATGGTATAGCAAGGCATAATACTACTCCATACACACCTCAACATAATGGATTTGCAAAAAGGATGAACAAGACGTTGATGGAAAAATCCAAAAACATGATCATTGTTGTCGAGTTAGGACAATAATTATGGGAATAGGTAGTGGGTATTGCATGTTACCTAGTCAATTGATCACCCTCATCAAAGATGGATGACAAGACTCCACACAAGGTATGGACTGGCAAGAAAACCTCTCTTACACATCTTAGGGTATTTGGGTGTGATGCCTATGTTTACATTCCAAAGGAAAACAAGAGTAAGCTAGATAAAGATGATGAAACATGTATCTTTATTGGGTATAAAGATGGTCTAAAAGGTTATAAGCTTTGGAAACCAGAAACTAAGAAGGTTGTGTATAGACACAATGTGGTGTTTATAGAAACCAAAGATGTTGTCAAACATGAAGTCCTAGCAAGGGAGGAAGAACCAAAGAAAATAGAATTTGAGTTGAAGGATAATGAATCAAAATCTATATTCAAACAAGAATAAGAAGAAGAAGATACTTATACTCCATTAGATCGGTTCGGGAGAGAAGGAAACTAAAACGATATACTCCACTTGATTTTTGTTCAAATTTTACTTTGTGTATTACTGAAGATGATCCTAGAACTGTTAGGGAGGGAGTGGATTCAAAGGGTGGAAAACTCTGGAAAAAGGCCATGGTTGAAGAAATAGCATCCTTGGACAAGAATGAGGCTTGGGATCTAATGGAGTTGACGACTGGAAGAAATCCCATTGGAAGCAAATGAATTCTTAAGAAAAAGTTGAATGCATAAGGTAAAGTGGAGAAATACAAAGATTGGTAAGTAGAAAAAGGTTATTCCCAAGTAGAGGGAATTGACATTGGTGAAAATTTTCTCCCATTTCCAAGTTAAGTTCTATTAGATTTATTTTATTTGTTGTTTCTTCTTTTGATTTTGAAGTAGAACAAATGGATGTGAAGAAAACATTCCTATAGGGGAATCTGGAAGAAGAAATCTACGTGAAGAAACCAATAAGATTTGCTATGAAGGGAAAGAAAGAGATGACATGTAAACTAAAAAAGTCCCTATATGGGTTAAAGAAATCACCAAGGTTGTGGTATAAAAAATTTGATATTTATATGTTGGGACTTGGATTCAGAAGGAGCAAAGAGGATCAATGTGTGTATTTCAAATTAAGCAGTGATCATCTTATTTATTTGGTCTTGTATGTGGTTGATATGTTGCTGATAGGAAATGACAAGGAGATTATCCAGGATGTGAAATCTCAATTGTCCTCTAAATTTGACATGAAGGATATTGGTGCCGAGAATTTAATTTTGGGCATGGAAATGAAAAGATATAGGGAAAAAAAATCTTTGGTTAAATCATAGGAAATATGTTGAGACAATATTGCAGAGGTTTAATATGAAAGAATGTAAACCAATCAGGGTTCCTATTCATGTAGGTGTAAATTTATATATGGATAAGTGTCTCAAGACACATGAAGAGGAAGAGGACATGTCACATGTTTGATATGCTAGTGTGATTGGAAATTTGATGTATGCAATGTTCTGTACTAGACCGAACAATGCACATGTAGTGGGAATTTTGAGCAGGTATATGTCAAATCGAGGGAAGGAGCATTAGACAACAATAAAGAGGGGTTTGAGGTATTTGTTTGGCCCTATTAGTTATGGATTGTGCTACCAAGGAAGACTACGATTGGAAAAAGTGTTGGACATACATGGATTTGTTGATGCAGACTGGGTTGGACATATGGATCACAAAATATCTACAAGTGGGTATGTGTTTAACCTGTTTGGAGGAGCAATAATTTGGATGAGAAAAAGATAGACTATAGTTGAGAGTGACATTCTCAACTACAAAAGATAAATACATGGAAACCACTCATGCAAGCAAGGAAACAACATGGTTACAAATATTTTGTTCATGTCTTGGGTTGGTACAACAAGCGGTAAGGATAGATTGTGATAGTATGAGTGCAATCTTCCTGGCAAAGAACCCTTTTTATCATTCAAAGACAAAAGGATATTGATGTTCAATATCACTTTGTGAGAGACATGGTTGAAGACAAGAAGGTGTTTCTTATAAAGGTGGACCCTTTGAAGAATTTTGCAGATTCATTGACAAAGTCTATGAGCAGAAAAAAGTTCTCCTGGTGTAGAGAAACAATGAGCATTTATGCGCTCAATTGTTGACTATGTAATTCTGCAACCCCCTGTATGCAAAGAAAACAACAAGTGGGAGAATGTTGGGTATGTGTTATTCTTTGCACGACCAAACCAAGTGTCTATGTTGCACCGAGCACGCTGGGGGGTCCCAAGGTGGTGGATCCCCCCTGTTTGGGGTGTTGAAGGGGGGTGAGGGCAATGCCCTTGATTTTTTTGGCAATTTTTGCATCCATTTTTTAGTGTTTTTTCGACACATGGTTTTCATTGATGGTTTTCTAATTCACGTTAAGGAATTAGAGTTTTTGATTAATACGGGTCAATGGATTAGGGATTTTGGATGCTGCAAGATCATATATATATTGAATTGTAAACAATGAAGATAAAAGATGAATAAAATATTAAAGGTGTGGCTCTAAACATGTTGCTAGTTTTTCCGGTTTGGATTTCCAGGGTAAAATCTTGCACACACAATAATATCTTACTACCATTTGATGATGTCACATGGTATACAATAATGTACAACAACATATTCCACATGGAAATAATGTTGAGTGGTCTCACAACCATACTCGTGTATTACATGAATTAAGAAATGTAGCAATCACGAGGCAATCTCCGCCATTAGTCTAATGATGACATACAGAATATAACCTTATAACCATGTACAATGATATATTCCATGCATCAATAATGTTAATCATTGATATATTCCATGCATCAATAATGTTAATCATTGATACAATTGTATTTTATCATGAGAATTGGTTAATCCTGTAATCAACCTCCCTCTAATTTTCATTGAATCCTATTTTTAATGATTCAAATAAATTTATAATTAAAAAAAAAAATCCAAAAACATTGTTTCACTATTTAAAAAAAACTTTAACCATGATAAAACTCCACTCATATCTAAAAAAAATTTACCAAATTTTTTACAAATTTGTAATTAGAAAGAAAAAAAAATCATATAGTATAAAATTTACTTAGTCATACTTTATATGAGATAAGATATGAAATCTTTTACCTGAATTTAAAACTCAATGCATCATTACTCAACTAGAAACTTCCATTCCATTTGCTTGGTGTTGGTGTCAACTTCACTGAACATATTATCTTATGCCTTGTATTCCCACAAATTTTATATTGTATATGTCTCAAATCACATTGATAGAGTGGTTGGTTAATGGAGTATGGTTGACTTGGTTGGCAATGGAAAGGGGAGTGACCCCGGGTTCGGTTCGTATAGAAGTCATGGTAGGGGACGTGGTTGTTATGGTTTGGGTGGGGATCTTTTCACCTTTCGTTTAGGTTTCAAATTTGACCATTTGTCGTATCCCAAAAGATCATGAAGAGTGGCTTTCAGTACTTTACCAAATCCAACTGTCGTCCTTGACCACAAAGTCCGTCCATTTTCTTTGGTCAACATTAATCAACCTAACACAACATTGATAATAATTGATTGCAGAATCCCTCAAATCGTGGGAAAAAACTATAGACCACCTTACATTATCATGATTAATGTGGCGTTTATTGTTTGCCATTTTCTTCTTTGAAATAACACATATCACAATTTGTGTCCCTAGTGAGAGAGACTAGTTGGACAATTATTTTGTAGAGTGATTGATTACCATGGACCACATGCACATTATTGATTTCACTAAATCACTTCCTTATTTTTTGTTTGAAGGTGTTTCCTCCTTATTGGGTGTCTATTGAATAAAAAAGTCATTTTTGTCTTTCTAATATTATATCAACTTAGCTCGACCAGAAATTTAGTAAAACGCTGAGTGTCGGTTTTGTCTTTCTCCAATCACCTCGATTGGGAAGTCTATCAACTTACCTCGACTAGAAATTTGTAAAACTCCGAGTGGCACGTGAGGAGACCATTGACAAAGAGGGGTGAATCTCTTTATTCCAAAGAAGATGCACTAAATTTTTTGACTTAACGTTTCCCATCTAGTGATTGCTATTTTATTTTAAATATTTAATGTATTCTGATCTACTAGATCTGATTAAAGTAACAAATGGTGGGAAATTTCTATTATTATTATTTTAAAATTGAATGTGTTAATTGTGAATAGAATTCAATCAATTCATTGTTAAGTTGTTGAATGAATGAGTCAAGTCATATTTTTCTTTCTACACCTAGCTAAGTTTTGATTTACTACTATAACTTTATAAGCATTTCCTTTTCAATGCTAACCACCAACTCATGTTTAACGATTTCACATATTAATATTGTTAACTCATGTTTAATTATTTAATTAAAGTATGTTTTTATAGGTACTCACAATGTTGTTTAAATCCATATACACTTTACATCCAAATCTAAGCAGCTTAATATATATAGACATAATACTAATTTTGTAATATACTATTTTAGTTTTGTGTTAAATATAATTTAAAATAATATTTTCTCTTGAAATTTTACATTTAAATTGAATATTTTGTTTATTTTGAAAGTTTTTGTTTTACATTTAAATTGAATATTTTGTTTATTTTGAAAGTTTTTGTTTTATGAAAAAAACTATTCATATAAACTATGTGGTTGTAAGCATTCAAGATTGCTTTTAAAAGAGCCTTGTCAAAAACAAGTTTTGGAGGTGGTTTTTTCTTTTTAAACCAAATTATATAGTCTTACTTATAAAACAACCAAAAAAGACTTTACATAATTAAATCAAGATGAAACATAAAAAATTATCAGTTTTTTAAATGTGTTTTCCTTTTGTGGAGATTAACTAACCACATATAGATATGCAAATGGATATATGTTGAGTACCCTCATCCTCTTCTTTTAACATAAAAGTACGTGGATGAAGAACATGGATTTTTCTAATGTGTTTCCCTATTGTGTATTGTGGAGATCAACTAACCATATATGGATATGCAAATGGATATATGTTTACTACCTATGGATATGCAAATGGATATATGTTTACTACCCTCATTCTCTTCTTTTAACATGAAGAACATGGGATTCTTTATAAAGATCATTAGCTTTAGAGTTTTGCTTTCTATAAAATATTTTTTTGATTTTTTTTTATTAATTTCTTAATTTTTTTCATAATTGGGAAGAGGGTTTTATTTTGCATATTATTTTTATCATATATCTAGTTTATAACCATCTTAAAATCCATCATAATTTGAATTTTAATTACTCTTTTCTCAAATACTAACCTTTCCAAAGAGCATTTAGTTTTTTTATTCTTTTTATAATTGGGAGAAGGGACATATTTTACATATTATTTTTATCATATATCTCACTTTGGAATTCCTCAGAATTTGGATTTGAACCACTCATTTCTCAACTACTAACCTCTCCAAAGAGTATTTAGTTTTGCCAAATTATTTGTTGCTTTAAAAGTTATTTTATGCTCTTGTTTTAAGAAAAATACTCCTCAAGCCCCACTTAGTCCATAATTTTCTTGACTTTCCCCATGAAATAATCCTCGAGCATACGATTTATCAATATTTGGACTAGTAACCACTTATGTGGACTGATTCTTATTTAGCTTCCACACCCCTTCATAAGCATACTCAACTTGATAACAAACTTGAATGAGAAACACATCTTTGTTTTGGAAGATCATATCATCCTTAACTAGCCAAAGTGCTCAAAGCACTAGATAAGGAAGAGATTCATGAAACTTAATATAATTTCCCTTAAACCATATGTCTAGAAAATCCACTATAATATCACCTTTCCATTCCCACTTCCACTTACTAATTAAAGAGCTTCCTCCTATAATTTATTATAACGTGAGTCAAGGTCTCATCATTACTTTTGCAAAGAGTGCATCTTTCTAGCCCATGCCATCTTCTCATGTTACAAGTATCTTAAGTTAAGATTTTATTTAATAGAACTAATTAGGGGAAATGTCGTTTTAGAGGGGATTTTATATTTTATATATACCTCCACTACCGCTTTTGATAATTTTCCTCATTTACTTCAAACATTTCTTTATATCCTAATTTAGTTGTGTATCTTCCTGAGTTGTTTTTAGACCAAATTATTTCATCCTCTTCTTCCCATTTCGATCTCACCCTGTTTCAACTTTGGAATGCATAGAATCCAAAATTCCCCCTATAGGCATATCATAGTTTATTCCTTCCAACCTTAGTTCTAGATAGAAGTATTGTTAGGATAGAAGTATTTTTAGGGTATGTTACCTCTACCAAATAGTATAGCTTTTCATGTTTAATGAATTGATCAGTTGATTAGGTAGTCTTACATTTCCAACACAACTAACCCAAGGATCCCATCCTACCCTCACTCTAAACCCATAATCCAATTACTAAGCTAGTCATCTACTTAAAATTAAAAAATATCTTATTAATTCCTTCCGCATTATTGAATCCTACGTTATTGCTTTTATTGGTAATATGATCCAATCTTTAATAGACAATGGAAATATATATTTATTTTTCATAACAAAATTCCAGAGACCCTCTTCTTTTAATAACCTCCAAAGAATCCTACCTACCAAATCTTATCCAAAATGATGTGTAATATTCAATCCCTATCCCCCATCATTTTTTGGTTTGACTATCTTATTCCATTTAACTATGGGAATACCTATTTTCTTTCTTCCATGTACACAAGAAACTAAAGCATTTATTTCTTATATTTTCTATCATTCCCTTTAGAATCTAATATATCTTTAGTTTCTTATATTTTCTATCATTCCCTTTAGAATCTAATATAGAGTGCCAAGATACATGAATTATCTCCAACTCTGAAGGTTAATCTACCTCCTATTGGAAGCCATATGTAGTACTACTTTGATATTCTACTTTCCGTTTTCTAATAGATCTAATTCTAGTCCTTTACTCTATATTCAATGTGAAAATTTATGCTCAATTTGAGTATTTTTACTATTTTGATTTTTTTTTATGTGTGGTTGTGGAGAGGAAACCATCAACATTAACATGGAGTAAAATTGTCAACACATAAATTTTGCAGGTTATAAATCTACATATTCATCATTTTCTCCTTATAGGTGTTTGTTATGAAATATATATATATATATATATATATATATATATATATATATAATTAAAATGAATTAATTTAGATTCTAAGATGAATTAAAATCTAGAACTAACTAACTAATGGTATTTACTTCTAAGTCTAAATGCATAACTATTCTAATCCTATCCTAATTTGGAGAAAACTAGTAAAGTTTGAATACAACAAAATATAATATCCTTTGAACTAGAAAGAATTCATATGTTCAAAAGATTGATGGGATAGCAACAATATCATATACAAACATACAACTAGTTGCAATATGTTTCTATAACATTATAGTTGTATTCAAATGGAAACTTGTGACCATATGAACATACTAATTTTTTTGTAGAAGTAATTCATACAACATAAATGCAATACTCAAATATAAGATTAATGCATTAAGAAAAGTCTCAAACACATTAAGCAAGATCCCAGTTTTCCAAAATGCCTCTTTCTCTTCATTAATTTCAATGTAATAGTATTATCCATCATATACAAAGTGAAAAAGTATTTTCTTCGTTGCAACCATCTATTTTATATAACATAAGAAGAGGATTTTCATATCCATTAACTGTGATTCTATTAGATAAAAATTACAACCTTTCGTTTCATATTCTAGTTTGGGACTTTACATTAATTATAAAATGATCAAAATGTGGAAAATTAAGTTCAAAAGTCAAGTGGTCTTCGGTTGTTGCATTTTATCCATTAATTCTCTCCATAACTTGAATTATTCTAATATAGTATCTATTCTACCTAGTTGCATGATCTCGAGATCTATCTCACCATCACAGATCTAGGTTATCACTTCTGTCTTCAGATCTTGCTCTGTTTTCTAGATGAAGTGTTTGGTTGATAAGATCAATTTGCATGGATTTATTATTTTTGTTTCTAGCACTTCTTTATCAACCTCATCCATTACTTTGATGTCCTTCATGTTTAGACTCCTTCTAGTCTCCACATCCTCTATTATCATTTGAGTTAGTGTTGCTTCTTCTAAATCTTCTAGGGTTTCCATCTCAAATTTTTCTAGCAAGTTATTTGATTTTCTCCACAATCTTTTGCAAGATTTTCCAACTATTTCCTGAGTGGTTTCGATATCATTGAGGATAGATTTCCCAGTATTAATGTGTACTTGGTCCTTGATCCTTTGCTTGGATGTACAAACTGGTAAGATGCTAAGAGGGTTATCATAAACATATTTCTAATCTACAATATTGTCATAGTCACTCTGTACCTTTTGGTACTTTTCCTTCATACTGTCCATCTGCAGACCTATCTTAAGTTGATGTGACATGTTCTTTTGAATTATGTTTAATAGACATAATAATTGTTTCTGCACATCTCTGAGTTCCTCATTGGATCTGGTGGCTTCTTCTTTGACTATCTTAGAGACAATAGTTCCCCTTTCACTTTCTTCCAAAGTCTTCTCCAAGAGGTCATTGTCTTGTAGTAGTTTCTGAATCTGGTTTTCTATCTTCTCATTATATGCACTTATCTCCAATAATTTTTCTTGTAACCTTGTCATTTCTTGAGTATGCGTGGCTTTAATTGTTCTATTTATTCTTGATGCAACTTTTGGTTCAATCTAGCCTTCTATTCAAATTCTACACTTTAATATTTCAACCTGAAGTTGCAACTCCTTTTGCAATTCTTCTTTGTATAGCTACTCTGCTTCTTGGGCTTCTTATTTGAACTCACTGAACAAGTTTTCCTTAATGTTATTCATGGAAGCCTCCATCTCAACTACCCTTTCTCTTTATCTGTCAATTTATTCTCTGATTTCATAGAATGACATTGCATTTGCACCATCAAAGGAATTGATGGTTGGTGTTATCTGTATTTCATTCTCCTTCAGATTTGGGCCTACCTTCCACTTAATGTTTCTTTCAAAATAGTCTTGTATTATGCTTAAATCATACCTCTTTCTCTTTGTTGTTCTCTTTTCAATATCTTTGGTCTTGTGGTTGTAATAGTATTCTTATACAATCACTACAACACATTCTATTCCAATCCCTGAAGATGTAAATGAAAGGTTACATGGGATTTCTACCAGAGGAGTACATTCTTCTAGGGGAATAGTGACCATACTTGTGCTAGGATTTGTCACCGCATCTCTATTTAGTTTCCCTGGTTCCCTTTCTTGTGATTTGGTTGCATTTGTTTTTCCCTCTTCCTACTTCTTTTTTCTTTCCTCATCTTGAGTAGTTAGTAGGAATTCTTCTTCATCTGCCATTGTTTTCATCTCAATATTTGTATCTACTTGAGCCTTGGTCTCTGTTTCTATGTTTTTTTCTTCCTTTGATTATTCTTCTTTGAAACTTGGCCTTTGTCTTTGATTTTTTTTAGTTTGCCTTGTTTCTTTTCAACCTCTTCCTTTTTTCTCCATTGGTATTTCTCTTTGGCTTCATCAGTCTTCCTTTATATTTCTTCATCCTTCCGCCTTTGTTATTTTTATTTGGCTTCTTTCTTTTATTTTTCATGTTGGAGTAAAGCCTTCAATTTTTCCTTTATCACGATGCTCTATTCATCTTCCTCCTTTTGAATTTTCACTTTGGCTAGTTTATCTTGTAGCCTATCCAATACTTCCTCAAAAAATATAGCTCCCCTAAAGAGGTCTTCTAAAAAATTATCTTCATGAACAACCTGCTGGGAAAGCTTGACTTCCTTTATATTCTCATGTACTACTTTGAGGATCATGTCCTTTTATACTTATTGTACATAAGCATAGTTCTCTTAAAGCATCATCTTCCTTTTCAACATGTGGTTTATTTGATGGAGTGTTCCTACCTATATGGAGTGGGAAGATCGACCAATATTTTTTGTTTTTCTCCGATAAGTAGGTAGTGACTCCCTTATCCACTATTTGATAGGCTATTTCCCTTGCTAATATATTATCGAGAAGATACTCTGGAAATAGATGTGGTCGCCATGTGGCTTCATATATCTTGACATACATAGGTATAGTACTTCTTCATGTACTAGTCTCCTCACTCCTTTAAGGATGTGATGACCCCTTTAGATACTTTGTGTGGAAAAGGTCCAAAAATAGTTTTGTACACAGGGGCTAGGAAGTAATCATAGATGTTGTATATATGTTCTCTATAATTGACATCCCACAATTGTGAGAACTATACATGAATTGGGAGCTTGCTTGGATTCCAACTCCAATTAAAAGAAGGAAAATGATGAGTAGCACAAATAGAGTCAATAAGGTATGATGTCATGTAGAAGCCAGAGTTTTTCATACCTTGGGCTTCTCAAGCTTGATTGATGATGTTGTAGGATACAATGTTTTCCCAATTGAAATATTGTCTAGTTTTGACCACTTTATAAGCCATTGGTGTTGGACACACCAACCACACTTAGAGGGGGGGTGAATGAGTGTGGGGCTCCTTTTAAAAAAAATTCCCTTTACACAAAGCTCCTTAGTTAGAAATCACCATTTTAATCATTACTTACTACTGTCATTTATAACTAGTTAAGTGTGAGCATGCATCAACAACATATCATCAATAAGTCATCACCATAAGGAACACAAAGAACACAATATGTATGTACAATTCTCTTTTTATTACGGACTACAATCCTTGGGTTATTAAAAACAACTGAATAGAGTACAACTCTACAAGAGCACCAACTCTATAATGCAAGACTCAACTTACACCCTCAGCAAAAACTGAGATGAGGAAACAATCCTCAACATATGTCAATATGTCAACAGGTACACGACCTGTTGGTAGTGCATCACGCGTATGCACATGCCCTACCAATAGTACAACTCACGCATGTATGCGGCCAGTCTGTACTACAACCTGCGTATCACATCTGAGCAACTAGGGTTTTCTTTTCATCTCACACTCAGATCTTCTGTAGCCTTCAATCACATTCTCTTATGTATCTTATTGTCCAATCTGACCCATAACCAATCACAACATATCCAAGCTCTCCAAAAACTTACTCATTCTCCTCAACCATACAATATGAATGCTACTCAATCATGTATAAGAAAAAATCATACTATAGCAATCAAATCAGTACTAAATCATAAGAGTGTTGCTCACTCTATCAACCAATACAAACCACATCATAACAACCATACCAAGAATGCCTTAAGCATTCACTACACAACAAGCAAGAGTATCCATCAAGACAACAATGTAACCATACCAGAGTTTCTATGGCAAATCTAAGCCCATAGAATGCAGATTAGGAACTTGCTTTAGTATTCAAGAGCCTGGCACCAACTCACACACAAATCTACATGACTTCATCCACTGTACGTGGCCTGTCCTCATTTAGCCCGCGTATGTACGTGCCCTGGCTCACTACAACGCGTGTATACCTCAGAAAATAGGGTTTCTAAACACCTAAAAAATTAGTGTTTCTGAACTTCCGAGACTTTTGTCGTCATGATCTCAAAATTATCGAAAATATGATGCGCCCATGAGATCCTC
>SNQJ01S0007424.1:84886-106751 GCA_010110895.2 Picea sitchensis | reverse complement strand
AAGAGGCCTGTGAACATTGCTTTCTGAATCAAAGTGCTATTTCTATTGCTATTCTTATATCTATTCTGTGTTATTGTGAAGATTATGTTGGATATTTTACTGTTATTCTGCCATTTCTAGCATTATATTTTTGTTCTGCATATTTTATATATCTGGTATCTTGCAGATACACACAAGAGATCCATAAAATATGCACTTACACAAGAGACCCTTGCCTCTTATTTATAGTCTCCAAGTAGCTTCCTTAGAAGCATGTTCTAGGTCACTTAACCCACTTCTAGGTCACTTAACCCATTTTTAGGTCACTTAACCTATTTCTAGGTCACTTACCCTATTTCTAGGTCACTTAACCTATTTTCCTCATTTTAAGGGTTAACTACTTTCCATAATTAGAAAGTTCTCCATTTAAATATTATTCCTTGACTTTGTCACTTTTATTTACTATTTAAATAATAATTTCTTCTTTGCAAGCTCTTTGACTTCTTTGACCTTTTGGGGCTTCAAGACTACATATGAGGGTCCTCCAACTTCGTAAGGCCATAATTCTCAAACCATGAGGAGTTATGTGACATTCCACATACCACCAGAAATGGCATGACAAGCACTATCCATCTAGGATAGTTCCACTAACAAATTCACTGATCATCAACTCATTATTCCATATGTAAGCATAACCATACTTCAAGGATAACTCAACCGCAAAGCGTCTTCCCGTGAGGGCTTTCACCAAAGGGGACCACTTTGAAGTTCATCCATTTGTAAACTTTATCAACCATGATAATACAATAAACATCAATCCAACAATGTATCATATACTAATGAAACCACGTCGATCCATGATAAGACATTGTTTATCATACATAAAACCTTTGACCTTTGACATCATACAATCATCCTTTGGCATCAATCAATTCCTTGACATCAATAAATCCCTTAACATCAATCCTAATAAATCCCTTGAAATCAATCAATCACTTGACATCAATCCTTTAACAATTGGGCATCAATGACAACATGATCCAACAATCTCCCCCTTTGGCATTGATTGCAATACCAACATTGATATCAAGACCAATCATTGATGTCAACATGTAGACAAGGAATTCTCTACATCAATAGTCATCAATCACATCAATGTGACTATCTCTCCCCCTTTGACATCAATGGAAAAGGCTCATTCTCCTCTTGGGGATGCTCCCCCTACTTGAACTCTCCTTGGGGATACTCCCCCTGTCTGAATGCCTTTTATCTTCCTTTGAATAATCTCTCCCCTTTTTGAACAAGGGATATCGTGCTCTGATGTAATGATGAAGATGCATTGCTCATACTCCCCCTGTGACCATCGCTCCCCTTGGAATTATGCCTATGTTCTCTTTCTTCAAATATAGGACCATTTTACCAAGTATGCAAAATATCTCCTCCTAGAATCATGGGAAGAAGAATGACTCCCCCTATGGGTATGGCTCCCCCTATCTTCTCTGTAGTATGAACAATATGTTACCATATGACGATCCTTGGACCTGCCCATGCATCAAACTCATTCCATACCAAACATCATGAAGCAAAAGACATGCCAATGAATGAACAAATACAACATGTACCAAACATTTGCCAATAGTATGCCAATCATATGCCTCTATCAACATGCCAACCATGTGAAACTACCAATAGTATGTCTCCACCATGAACCAAGTATTAAAATCATGAATCTCAATCAATCAAGTGTCTCAACTATAACATCCCATGTATCAAAGTATCAAGCAATACCAATGGTGTACTTTTATCGAAGCACTATCATCCAAACATATATCATCTATGAGTGTACCAAACATGTACATCACCATGCATCACTTCATCAACTCCCCAACTACATGTCCCAATATGTAGTCCAACCATATGCCAAATGCATGCACCAAGATATCCATCAAATATGCTTCCAATAATACATCATAAGATACATCAATGAAACTCAAATATGTACCAACCATGTACCCCAACATATCAGCCTCAATCCTCCATTCATTACAAAAAATACTAAGCATCCAACAATACATGTACTAGTAGTGTGCTTCAATGGATCAATGACATATCTAGCTTGCATCATCAGGATATATATCACATAACAAAATTATCATAACTTCACCATCATAACCAACATTGTTCTTCAACAGAAAATGCCTCAATCTATACTCATGGGTTAGTGCCATGCATCCAAGATAGCCTTTCATTTTATATCATCACTTTACATAATCCAATATGTAATCATGAAAACCTGCAACAAACAATGTCAGAACCTGCAATAAACTATGTCAGACCTTGCAACACATAGATAGACCATCACATCAAGATGCAACCCATGTGCATAGCCCTTTTTCTTAGGCTTTACCACATATATGTGGCTTGTTGCATAGACATATCGCGTATGCACGAGACCTATTCAAGGTCAGCCTGCATATGTACATGACTGTTACCACTGTCACCCATGTATGCTTTAGTAGATGACACACTTGAGCCTCCCTTAAGGCTTCCATTTTTCTCTAGTTGTTCAATCTTCTTCACCCACTTCTAAAGGTGTCCCTTCTTTTCAGAACTTGAGCTCTGAGCTTCCATCTTTTCAAAGATGTCTCCCTTCCTTACTTCATTCCTTCTTCTAGTCATGTTATATGAATTCCTCATCATGGACTTTTTTCTTGTGTTCCAACAATCCTGATATTTGTGGCCAAATACACTACAGTTTTAGCATCTCATTCTGTGATAGTGAAAAACAATGTGTCCTATTTGATCACATCTCCAACATCTTATGGTGTTATGAAATATTCCATTATTTCTCCTTGTATGAGATCTGCATTCCAAAGCTTTGTGACCATATTTATTACATGAATAACATTGACCATGGAAAATAATTTTCTACCTTTTCTTTGGTGTCCATCTTCTTTGAGGTGTAAGGATGGCTTCTTGATGTCTTCCTTGCTTTTTTCTTTTGAAACTTTCCTTCCATTGTGTAGGTGGTTGACTTGCAACATTATCTTCATCCTTTGAGAGTGAAGGACTTGTCTCATGCTTCTTTGAGGTGCTTTCTTCTACATGTGTAGATTCTCCCTTGTATCTAAGACCTATTTTATCATATGGTGATCTTTGACTTTCCAAGATCTCATTCAAGATTTGTGAGCTATTCAAGAATTTGTTTGACTTCTCTACTTTCTTTCTAAGATCAACAAATTCAGCTTCTAACTTATGAAATGACTCTTTTTTTTCATTTATTTGATTCCTCAATAGTTCCTCTACCCTTTTGGCTTCTTCAATTTGGGTCTTGAGATGGACAATAGTTTCAAATTTTTTTCTAATCTCATCATCTACCTTCTTATATTATTTTTCATTCTTTATTCTTGTGATCTCTTCCTCCTTTTCTTCTAATTGAGTCTTATTACTCTCTTCTTGTTCTTTGAACATTTCCCTTAACTTCAAGATGTGCCTTTGACTCTTCTTAAGAAACTTTTTAGTGTTATTCGAAAATAGCTATAGTTTATATAATAGTGGTAATTTCTATATTCATATAGACCTATTTCAACTTTCTCTTTAAGCTCCGATAGTTTTTCTTCTACTTATTCCATGGGATAACAATCAATTGATTCTATACAAACTATTTCTAGATTTTCTTCTTCACTTGTAGAGAAAAATTCAATATCATCACATTTTGAATTATTTCAATCAAGGGTTTGTGAAGATTCTTGACCTTCATTTGAAATGGCTTCAAGATCTTCCTTTTTGCCAACAACATCACATGATTCTTTACCTTTTATTATATTGATGGAGTGGTCTTCAATATTTCCCTTCTTGCTTTGATATGTCTCCTCTAGATTTAACCATAGATCCTTGGTGGAAGTGCATTGTCCCATGCTCTCTTTGATAGGAATTGAGAGTCCACTAAGAATGGTATTGAGAGATAATGCATCATTCTTATTTCCTTCCCTTTGAGCTGAAAACTTTGACTTGTTCTTCAAGGAAACTGATCCACCAATAACTGCCTTCCAAATACCCGCTCCCATCTCTTTCAAATGCACTCTCATTTCTATTCTCCAAGTAGAATAGTTTTCCTCATCAAGGATTGGAACTTCATCATCAATTTGTGTGTCTATGGATCTCCTCCAAGATTTTTAAGGATTATAGTGAAGGCTCTCTGATACCAATTGTTGGACACACCGACCACACTTAGAGGGGGGGGGGTGAATGAGTGTGGGGCTCCTTTTAAAAAAATTCCCTTTACACAAATCTCCTTAGTTAGAAATCACCATTTTAATCATTAATTACTACTATCATTTATAACCAATTAAGTGTGAGCATGCATAAAAAATATATGTCAGCAACATATATCATCAATAATCCATCACCACAAGGAACAAAAAGAACACAATATGTATGTACAATTTTCTTTTTATTACAGAATGCAATCCTTGGGTTATCAACAACAACTGGATAGAGTACAACTCTACAAGAGCACTAGATCTATAATGCAAGACTCAACTTACACCCTCAACACCAACTGAGATGAAGAAACAATCCTCAACAGATGTCAATCTGTCAATAGGTACGTGACCTGTCGGTAGTGCAACACACGTATGTATGTGCCCTACCAGTAGTACATCTCAAGTATGTATGCGACCAGTATGTACTACAACCCTCGTATCACATCTGAGCAACTAGGGTTTTCTTTTCATCACACACTCAGATCTTCTGCAACCTTCAATCACATTCTCTTCTATCTCTTATTTTCCAATATGAGCCATAACAAATCACAACACATCCAAGCTCTCCAACAACTTACAGATTCTCCTCAACCATACAATATGAATGATACTCAATCATGTATAAGAAAACAACATACTATAGCAATCATATCAGTATTGAATCATAAGAGTGTTTCTCACTCTATCAACCAACACAAACCACATCACAACAACCATACCAAGAATGCCTTGGGCATTCACTACACAACAAGAAATATTATCCATCAAGACAACAATGTAACCATACCAGAGTTTCTATGGTAGATCTGAGCCCATAGAATGCAGATCTGGAGCCTGCTTCAGTCTTCAAGATCCTGGCACCAACTCACACACAAATCTACATGACTTCATCCACTATACACGCCCTTTCCTCATTTAGCTCGTGTATGTATGCACCTTGGCTCACTACAATCCCCGTATACCTCAAAAAACTAGGGTTTCTGAACTTTCGAGACTTTTTCCGTCATGATCTCAAACTTGCCGAAACTTTGATGCGTCCATGAGATCCTCTAGTACTTCTCTCTCCCAGAATAGATATTCAATATATGCTCAAGAGATACACACAAGAGATCCATAAAATATGCTCTTACACAAGAGACCCTTGCCTCTTATTTATAGTATCCAAGTAGTTTCTTTAGAAGCATCTTCTAGTTCACTTAATCCACTTTTAGATCACTTAACCCATTTTTAGGTCACTTAACCCATTTCTAGGTCACTTAACCTATTTTCGTCATTTTTAGGGTTAACCACTTTCCATAATTAGAAAGTTATCCATTTAAATATTCTTCCTTGACTTTGTCACTTTTCTTTACTATTTAAATAATAATTTCTTCTTTGCAAGCTCTTTGACTTCTTTGACCTTTTGGGGCTTCAAGCCTACATATGAGGGTCCTCCAACTTCATAAGGCCATAACTCTCGAACCATGAAGAGTTATGTGACATTCCACATACCACCGGAAATGGCATGACAAGAACTATCCATATAGGATAGTTCCACTGAAAAATTTGCTGATATTAAACTAATTATTTCACATGTAAGCATAACCATACTTCAAGTATAACTCAACCGCAAAGCGTCTTCCCGTGAGGGATTTCACCATAAGGGGACCACTTTGGAGTTCATCCATTTGTACACCTTATCAACCATGATAAGACAATAAACATAAATCCAACAATGTATCATATACTAATGAAACCACGTCGATCCATGATAAGACATTGTTTTTCATACATCAAACCTTTGACCTTTGACATCATACAATCATCCTTTGGCATCAATCAATTCCTTGACATCAATCCTTTGACATTAATAAATCCCTTAACATCAATCACTTGACATAAATCCCAATAAATCCATTGACATCAATCAATCACTTGGCATCAATGAATCACTTGACATCAATCAATCACTTGACATCAATCCTTTAAACCTTTGGCATCAATGACAACATGATCCAACAAATGGGAGCTACTCCATCCTGAAATGAGTAGTAACTTCTCTTTTCCAAATAGTCTACATATCATTGTATTCAATAATATATATGGGTCCTTTAGATACAGTGTGAGAATTTACCTCTCTCCTTCCATGACTAGTCTTTCCTCTCCGACGAACCAATATTCCATTAGCATTTTGAAGTCCTCTCCGACGAACCAATATTCCATTAGCATTTTGAAGTATTTATGCTTGAATCTGAATAGTCATCTAAGGATATTGTAGGTTATAGAGTACTTGGCTCTGATGTCTTCTTCGTTCATAGATGCAACCGAGAATTTATATGAATTGACTATGGTGGTCGTTTCTCTTTGCAAGTGGGTGAAACACCATCGCACAACATCATTGTTAGGGAAAAGCATGGGGAAACTGACACTGTGTGAATACCACTCTTTCTGATATCTTGTATTCATCCATGTCTTCATTGTCATAAGGGTACTCTTCATTCTATAACATGTTATATATCTCATGGTATCTTGTTTAGTGCTTCCTTCCATTGCAACAACTGGTATCTATAATGATAAGATAATCTGGACTGGAGCTTGGGACAGGCCCGACCACTGCTTGGGTTTTTTCCTTCCTAGTCTGTACTCAAGAAATTATTTTGTTTGCATATGTTGTAGGACATAAGGAAAACATTAGTCTACTTTAGAATAGATTAAATGAAATATTAGTTTCAGAATAGAAAAAATACATACCTATTTTCTTGAGATTTCAGAGGACACTGGAACTCACCCAAATTTTCACAGTAGTAGTGCTAACACTTCCACATGTTTTACAGGTCAAAGAGGTGTATAGATTATGACTTAACATAGTTTTTATATCTTTCCAATTCCCCCAAACCCTGTGTAATTAATGCTAAGAGTGTTACAACTCTGTCTTGGTTAGATTTGTATAAAACTCCATTAATTTTGTTGAGGATAGCTTTGCACTTGTTACCGTTGGTGTTACGTTGAAGGTGAGGGCTAGGGAAGGGAGAAAAATATTCTCTGATCATGTCATCATTAGGAAATGATAATGACAATCATTTTGGATATTTTGAACTTAGTGTGATCTTTTGACGACGATTACCCCTCATAATAATTGTTTACCCTCGAAAGGTGTGATAAAAGGCATGGGAAACGATTAATCGCTAAGGTTTTATATATTAGTTTACTAGTATAGTTTGCGCTAACCACTTCCCATTTTATGAGTTTATTTTATTGAATTCATTGGGTCATTATATGTTGGACAACTAAGTGGATGGTTGATTTTATGAGGTTTTGGTGTCATCTCAAAAGACGTTCGAGATGGGTTATGGTATGGGAGATTGTTCCCTGAAAAAAATGTCTTGGGCAATGTCGTCATCAAAAGATATAATGTTTAATGGGAAGGCTAGCCTTATGAAATCCCATGAGGACAAAAAGATGTTCTTCGAAAATGTGTGCCAATGAAATGATGCCACGTCGCGTGTATCAAGTACAACCATAAATGGATTTCATTGCATTATAACATATTGTTGTGTTGTAGTCTTCCTTATGCATTATGCAATGTTTAGCTCTAGAATGGGTCAAGGGCCTATCTCTTCCTGACACATATGCATCAAAAAATGACTGGTCACAGGTACATTATCATTTTCAGAAGATTCTTGAAGACAAATTGTGGGTGGATGCAATGCATACTATCTTTCTTGATGAGGATAAGAGATTTTACTTATAAGGGCATATGTTGGTTAAATGTATATACATAAATTGTGTGTTTCATGGGATGCGGGGTCCATGTGGAAGACACATGGATTTTGTTGGTTGTGTTATCATTGTCATCCTAAGAAGGATGTTTGTTACAGATTTATCTTCATTTCATTCTCCCATTGACGATGTTGAAGATGCATCATTTTGAAAAGAATTGAATGGGAAGTATAATACCGTGTGACTTAGAAGACAGAGGACCAACGATGCTCAAGTGATGGTCATATGGGTGGAGGCTTTGGGGACATTACTCTAGAAATTATTTCTACAACAAAGCTTAAGGTTCTCAGGACGAGAAGGAATAGGGGAAAAAAATCAATGTATCCCAGATACTTGGTGAGTTTTTCTTCGAACCAACTTCATAAATTATGTAGAAAGATTAGTCTTATGAATGAATAGCTCATTGGGTAATAGTGATAAGCACCTTGCAAAACTTTGGTAGGCAGGTACCCACTAAAATTCACGAGTTTTAGTGGTTTTTTGCGGATGTCACAACAAATGGCTACTTGTTAGGAGAACCACTTATATTTTCCCCGAATCGACCTCAATATTATGTACATCTGATTTTAGACATTAATTTTTTTATTATAGTTTGATCTATACTATGGACCCCACTTCACTTGCTCTTTACTAAAAAATGAGAAGGTAGTTTAACCTGAATGATCTTCAGGATAATTCCTGTGAGACAATTAGGGATAGGATTAGTTAACTTAGTTCAGGAATCTGGGAGTGGTTGGAAACCACATAAGTGTCTTCCTAACTATTTATAGACCATTGTGTGTTCCTCATATATTATTTCTTGGATTTTCTTCACTTCTAGAGAGCATCCATAGCCCTAGTGAAGTTTCCCTGGTATCATACAAGCATAACCTCGCTACTAGTGAGTGTTCATATCCCTGACAGGCTTACTTGTACTTCCCACACAATCATTGGTTCTTTTAACTTCCTAGTTTTTCAAACTTTAATCTTCACCCTTTGGATTTATAATATATGTAACATTTCTACATAATGGGTGTCTAGGAAGCAGGGTGATACAAGGGTTTATTTGATATTCTAGTCTCATTCGATATTCCATCCTCATGCGTCCTTCCTAAGAAGATTCCTAATGAGATTTTATGTTCAAGTAATAGGGAGGTCTCACAATATTATTCGGAAGACACATGTAGCTGCCAATCGTTCTGTAATTGTAAGATTATGAGTTGAGGGTGAGAGTGATCACATAGATAAAAACATATGTGTATACTTGAAGTAATTATAATCACTTCATCCTTAGTCTAAGTTTTTTCTGAAACATACCATCTTGAATCTTTCCCATCCAGCATAACCATCTGTTCTAGTCTGATAAAATGTAAGGCATATCTCTCACTTATGGAGCATCCGAGTAATTATTTAGACATAAACTGATCATTTATTTTGTAACACAATCCCCAAAAAGTCAAGTCTTGTTCCTGAAAAATGACAGATCAACAGGGGATTTATTTCTAAAATAATGGAAAAAACAAAACTGAAAATAGAGGGGGATGAGGGGAATCTTTATTTAGAAGATATTTAGAGAAACTAAGATAAAAAAAAGCTACTTTGTACAATACTACTTAAAATGAGGTGATTAGGAGAAGTATCTCTTGAGAATTTTCCCATTGATAGGGAGCTCCTCCATGTCTCCCTCCAATGTATTGAGTTTAAAAGTTCCTGACCCATTTTTCTAGTGGATTTGATATGGGCCTAGCCATAGCTTTTGGAACTTCGTATGTTTTCCTTTAATTTCATTTTCTTTATCCCACTTAAGGACAATATAACCTTCTTGGGAGTATTTATCCCCTATTGATGATTTATCAAACCATATCTTAATTACTTATTGGTGTTGCAGTAGGTTTCTTTTATCCTTTTCCCTCTATTCCTCAAGTTTAAGAAGAATGTTCAACTTTTTTTGCATCACTGTAAACTCTTCATCTTGGACATATTGAGMAAGTTGTAATGAAGGAAAAAATGTATGGGTAGGTAAAATTACTTCTTTTCSATAGAACACAAAGAATGGGGAATTAATTARGGAGGACTCAGGTGTCACCCTATCAGCCCATAGAGCGTTAGGGAGGGATAAATGCCAGTTTCTTTGGTGATCAACTATAGTTCTTTTTAATATCTTGATTAGATTCTTATTGGTGGATTCCACTAGCCCATTCCCTCAGGGATARTAATTAGTTGAATATTTTATTTTAATGTTCCATTCAAGAGAATATTTAGTTATTTTCAAAGAAGACAAATATTTAGCATTATCGAAAACCAGAGATTCAGGAACACCAAATCTAGTTATAATGAAAGAGTCAAGAAATGATATCACCTAGTTTACATTATCAATTTTCAGAGGGATTTCCTCGGTCCATATGGTAAAGAAATATGTTGTTGTATGGATGTACTTGTGTAATTGAGAGGATTTGGGATTGTTTTCCACTATCACATTTAAACCCCATTGTTGGAATGGGTATTCGATAGTAATCGGTTGAAGGGGAAAATAAAACTTCCTTTATTTTCCAGCTGATATTTGGCACTCATGGAACTTTATAACATATGCATGAGAGTCCTTGAACATGGTAGGCCAATAATATCTTGCTTTGAGTACTTTGTGAGATGCAGTGTCTCCTCCAAAATGTCCTCTAGTAGGGCCATCATAAAGTTCATATAGGATCTTATCAACATCCTCCTTCTCAATACATCTCAAGTAGACACCATCATAAAAAAAAATTCATAACATTCCTTGGATGAGTTAGTATTGGAATGACTTAAGTCTGAGATCTCTCTTCTTCATCTGTTCCAGATAATGTGGATTTGACCCATGGGTTAGATAGTACTTCATCTCATAATACCACTGGTCACTGTTAACAATGATATAGTAGACTTCCTTTTCAAATAGGTTTTGATCTTGATAAAATTCATCCTCTTTTACCTTTCCATGTGCTAATTCAATTTCTAATTTGCACAATCCTTTCCCCTCGACAATTTTAGCAGGCTTAATTTCAAGGTCATATTCTTGTATTTATGTTATCCAATTCGCCCTTTTCTCTCCAAGATCATTTTTAACTAAGAGGTTTCTTACAATAGGGTAAGGAAAAATTACCTTGGTTTTGGATTTTATCAAGTAAGGTTTGAAATGATTAACTGCCTTAAATACAACATAGGCTTGTTTGTATAATTCCAGATAGTCTAACTCTTCCCATTGTAGTCTTGAACTCATAAAGGTGATGGGATATTCATTTCCCTCTTGATTCTTCTGTGTTAGGAAAGTTGCAAATGAAATATCAGAGGCAAATGTGTGGAGTATAAAATATTTTCTAAAGTCAGGACTCATCAATGTCGAAGCCTGTGTTATCTCTTCTTTGATTTTATTGAAATAGGTTTTTTCCTTAGAACTCCATTTTAAATCTACGTCCTTTTTTATCATGTCTTGGAGAGGCTTGATAGTTTCAATGAAGCTCGGGACAAATCTTCTTACAAAATTAATATTTCCGAGGAAGGATTGTATAGATTTATTGTTATGAGGTGGAGGTATTTTTGAGATGGCTTTAGTTCTTTCAAGTTCAATCATCATGCCTTCTTTGGATATAATTAACCCCAACAACTTGCCCTCGTAGAAAAAAAACACATCTTTTCTTGGGTTTAGAGAGATATTATATCTTCTACATATGTTAAATATTATTCTTAAATGAGTTATATAATTTTTCTCGTTCTTAGAGAAGAACGTAACATCATCCAGATATACGACTACACAATCACCAATTAGTCCCCTGAAAGCTATGTCCATGGCTCTCTCAAAAGTTTCTCCTGCATTGATCATTCCAAATGGAATTTTCTTCTAAGCATAAGTTCCCCACTTAGTTCAAAATGTAGTTTTTTATTGATCATCATGTGCAACTAAGACTTGGTTATAACCATAAAATCCATCTAGTAATGATAGCATATTGAAACTAGATACACATTGTAATACTTTCTCCATGGGTGGCACATGATAATTATATTCATCTGAATCCTTATTCAAGTTTATGAAATCAACATAGAATCTTATATCCCAATTTTTCTTCCTTACAGGTACACCTTGATTGAAAATCCATTGAGTATGTCTGACTAGGAATATTATTCTTGCTGCCAAAGGTTTGTTTATTTCTACTTTTACTTATGGCTCCAAGCTAGGGTGCATTTTTCTCAACTTCTACTGAAAATGATTTGTTTGAGACTTCATAGGAATGATATATTGGATGATATTGGTGTCATAGGTCTCGAGGTCATCATATGTCCAAGAAAATATATACTTGTATTATTTGAATAGTTTGATGAAGGACTGCCTCTATGATAAGGAGAAATTCTTTCCAAGGTCGATATTTTGAGGCAAGTCATTTTTTCCCAGATTTATCACTTCAAACTACATTGATGACCTACTGTTGTTGCAGTTTGTCACGTTCTTGAACTTTTCTTGAAGGTCATATAGATTCTCTAGTCTTACCACACTCTTGGGGATATTATTGATTGAGTTGACCCTATCCTTTGGTGTTTGGTCTGTTGAGTCAGGAACATCCTCATTCATATATTGATCGTGTTGAACTTCATCAATTATAGAATCTTTAAAGTTACCTTCAAGGTACAAGAAGCTTATACTTTGCTGGTCATCGTCAAAGACTCTCCAGTTGATCACATTATCAGGTATTGAATGCATGTACAACAATTCCATATAAAAAGTATCAGGCAATATTCCTTCTGATGGAATTAGTCTAGAAGCTATGTTTGCTAATAGGTTAGCATCATAGTTCAAAGAATGAGGGATGGGACTAATATTAAAAGAATCAAATAATTTAATAAGATCCCATACCTATTGCTGGTAATGTTTCAAATAATTCAAAATATAATGTATGGTGTTTTTATCTATCTAATCAAAAATTCTAAATCATTGAATACTTTGATTTTCTTTTCTCCCAAATCTACTACCTTTCTTAGGACCTGAACAAGGGATTTGTATTCTRCAGTATTATTTGTACATTGAAACTCAAGTTTGCATGGTATTGGAATTTTCTTTCCATTAGGGTCCTTTAATATGCAACCAACACTTGCACCTTCAAGGGATTTGGACCCATCAAAAAATAAAGTCCACATATTAGAGTATCTCTTCAATTTGTGTATGGAATCATAATTTTATTTATTTTTTGAACTAGTATGACTAGTGAAGTTAGAAAAAACCTCTAATCTATCTCTAAATACTATGTTAGAATGTACAAAATCATATTTAGCTGTATATTCTATGTTACATTGGGGCTTGATAATCTGAGTGCAATGAAGGATTTCAGATATTGTGTTTGATTCTGCATGAGGAGAAATTGTAGCTATGTGGTTCCCAAAGAATGAATCATAAAAATAATTTCCCAAAATCGAATGATTAAACATAATGGGTTTATTGGGTTCAGTTAAGTATGTTACCACATGTTTCAGATATATTTCCCTATCAACTCTTATTTGGTTAGATTTTCCATTATATGGGAGCCATAAATGTGACCAATCAGTCGTGAAATATCCATTAAGCATTTCAGACTAGTCTCTTCTCAAAAGCATACCATAGGTGTTAGGAATGTCTACTACAATGATGCCTATAGTTTGGTGTACTTTAGGGTTAGATGAAATCCTTATCAAGACATTTTTCAATTCACCAATCACCTTAAATTTAGTCTTATCTAGTTGTATGATTTGGATATCAGACTCTTCAGGATTGAGATTGAGTTTCTCGCATACCTTGAGTAGCATAACATTTGAAGAAGCACCTGAATCCACCATGCAATCATGGACGTTTCTATTGAAAATATCAAAGGTAAGTAAGAAAAGAGGAGTGGTATATCTTGATATTTTTCTAGTCAAGGATGCATTTACAACAGATTGTCTTTGTGGTGAAGTCTTCTGAGTGTCTTGGTTGGTTTTCCATTTCCATTTTACTACCTTAACATTTGCTTGTGGAGCAATTTTGGGATTGTCCCCTTGCAAAGTTTTGATGAGATTTTCTTATATTTGGGGAATTTTCATTTAATTGAAACAAATAAATATTCACTTTAGTCCTTTTCATATATTCTAATAAATCATAATCCAATTTGTTTGGAGGGAACAAGGAATGTCCTATTTAGTAGAAACAAGGTTCTTCTGTGTATTGGGTGTTGTTTTAATGGAGTCAGAAGTTTTGGGAGAATCAGAAGATGTATCTCTACTTGCACTCCTGGTAGCAAGTGTGTTTTGGGATATATGTACTTCTACACCCTCTTATTCTCCTAGTCCATATGAAATATCCCAAAAAGAGTTAAATTGTTGTTATTTTGATTCATAAGCCTCTTGGGATTGATCTTGATGTTTAGTTTCCTCTGCTTCTTCTTCTTTAGGGTCAAATTTATTTTCATTTTCCCAATCCGGAGAGCTTGGAAAATATATTTCATATTAATACCTTCTAGAGTAGAGGAGTTGGTGTTGTTGGTAGGAGGAGTGCTCTTATCTTTCTTGGGTTGAAACTTACAAATTTATTGGGATTACAAGAGCACTCTCCAAGATTTATTTTAAGGTCAATTATTTAATTAGATAACTTCTTAACAATTCTCTATAGGGATTCCATATCCATGGAGTCGGTATCCCTATTATCTTTTGAGGTTTTAGTTGCATTTGGTTTGGTTTTAGGAATAATTCTATCTTTAGAAGATTCATCTCTAGGGTTACCTTTCAAAGTCAACATGTTCTTTTCAATTTTAAGGGTTTTCTTAGAAGTTTCTTCCAGGGTAGTTTTCTCAGTGTTCTTGACAAACATCACCATTGACATGGGGAGGGATGAAGTATATAATTCAATGGTGACATCTTCAAAATGTTTAGAATATTGAGGGATTCACTTTTTTAGAGTGAGGAAGCATTGGTTAAAATATTTAATTTTTTCTTAGGATCCATTTTAATACTTGAGAGGTGTAGAACTAATGTTGTTGGGGTTTTGTGTTCCCCAAAATTTTCAAGAAGAATTGTCTAAACAATGCTCCAACTAGTGATGGAAGCTTCTTCTAGAGAAAATAACCATGTTGAATCATTGTTCTCAAAAGTATAAGGGAACTTGACCTACATAAAMAATCTTCATATTGAACATTCATGAGTCATACCACCAACAAGAATTTCTTAATGTGGTCTTCAACAAAGGATTTTCTATCTAGGTCAAAATTGGGCAGGATTTCTTGAGATGTTTAGGAATATCATAGAGTTATATAGGTATTACAACTGAATTAGGGAGTAAACAATGTTGATAAGGTGGGGGCTTTTGATTGTTTCCATCCATGGTTATAGGGTTATATAGAACTAGTCATAGATCTTCCTCTTCTTCCAATTCACTTTCTAGCTCTTCTTCCTCCTTAGGGTTTTCTTCGGGTTCACTTCTTGTTTCCATAGGTGGATATTCAGGTGGTTAGGGAGGTATGCCACCACAACCAACAACAAATAAATGCTCTAGTTTGAAATCTGAAGATTCTGAAATGCCTTTTAGGATTTGGGACAAGTGATATTTGGGAGTCCCAACAGTTGGGTTTTCCTAGGACGTGTAAGGATTTTCGAAGAAAGGGTTTTCCCTTGGGGGAATCACTTGACTTTGAGGTAAAAAGTATTCGATTGGGGGTTGGTCGGTCTTCCTGCTCCATTTCCTCATGACTATGCATTCACATGATTCTCTAGTTATTATATCAAGCTATGGGATAGTATATCTGTGAGGGATCAGAGAAGAAAACATGTGTTCTTAATGGATGGGAGCTCGCTAAGTGGTATTTTGAGAGGGTTTATTCACATATTATTATAGAGGATGCGAAGAATGTTCAAGATGAAGTTTATGAGAATCACTAGAGTGATTTTTGTTAATGAGAAAAACATAACAGGTAGGTATTTTCATTTTCTTTGCATCCATTCATTTCAATGGCTCTCCTTCTAGTGCCATTTCTATTGACATGTCCAAATGGCATGTCAAGAAGGTAAGGGAGAACTCCCGATGGAAAATCACAATTAGAATCAATCTCATTTGGTATGGTATTTTCGACCAATATGTGGGCCCGATTTCCACTATAAATTTATTTCTAAATATGAATATGAGAATCAAAGGTTCTCAGATGAATTAAAATCTAGAACTAACTAAATAATGGTAATTACTGATAAGTCTAAATGTAAAACTATTCTAATCCTACCCTGATCGGGAGAAAAATAACTAAGTTTGAATACAACAAAATATTATATCCTATGAACTAGAAAGAATTCATATGTTCAAAAGATTTATGAGACAACAACACCATCATATACACACATACAATTAGTTTCAATATGTTTCTATAACATTGTAGCTGTATTCAAAACGAAACATGTGACCATATGAGCATACTGAAAATTTTGTAGAAGTATTTCAATTAACTTAAATGTAATACTCAAATTTAATATAAATGCATTAAGAAAAGTCTCAAACACATTTACCAAGATCCCAGTTTTCCAAAATGTCTCTTGCTCTTCATTATTTTCGAAGTAGTAGTACTATTTCTCATATACAAAGTGAAAACTTCCTTTCTTCGTTACATCCATCTCTTTTATATAACATAAGAAGATGATTTTCATATTCAATAGTTGTCATTCTGTCAGATGAAAATTACAACCTTGCATTTCATATTCCAGTTTGGGACTTTACATTAATTACAAAATGATCAAAATGTAGAAAATTAATAACAAAAATCAAGCGGTCATCGATTGTTGCATTTTATCCTTGAAATCTCTCCAAAACTTGAATTATTATAATATAGTATCTATTATTCCCAGTTTCATATTCTCGAGATCTATGTCACCATCGTAGATCGAAGTTATCACTTATATCTTCAAATCTTGTTTTGTTTATTGTAAGAAGTAGTTGGTTAATAAGATCAATTTGACCAGCTTTATTATTTTTCGTTTCCAACACCTCTTTATCAACCTCCTCTATTACTTTGATAACCTTCATGTTGAGATTCCTTCTAGTATCCACATCCTCTATTATCATTTGAGATGGTGTTTCTTCTTCTAAATCTACCAGGGTTTCCATCTCAAATTGCTCTAGCAAGTTATCTGATGTTCTCCATAATCTTTCACAAGCTTTTCCAACTATTTCCTTAGTGGTTTTGATATCATTGAGGATAGATTTCCCAGTGGTAAGGAGTACTTGGTCCTTGATCCTTGATCCTCTACTTGGTCTTATAGAATGGTAAGATTATAGGAGCGTTAGCACAAACATCTTTCCAATATACAATCTTGTAATAGGAACCCTGGACCTTTTGGTACTTCTCCTTCATATTGTCCATCTGCACACCTCGCTTAAGGTGATTTGACCTGTTCTTTTAATTTTTTTTTAATAGATAGAATAATTTCCTCTGCACATCTTTGAATTCCTCATTTTCTTTGGTGGCTTCTTCTTTCACTATCTCCAAGACATTAGTTCCCATTTTACTTTCTTCCAAAGTATTCTCCAAGAGGTCATTGTCTTGTTGTAGTTTCTAAAGCTGGTCTTCTATATTATCACTATATGAACTTATATCCAAGAATTATTCCTATAACCTTGCCATTTCTTGAGTATGTGTGGCTTTAATTTGTTCTTATTCTTCTTGAGGAAAAATTTGGTTCAATCTATCCTTCTATTCAAATTCTACACTTAATATTTTCGCCTGATGTTGCGACTCCTTTTGCAATTATTATTTGTACAGTTGCTCTGTTGCCCAGGCTTCTTATTCAAAATCACCAGTCAAGTTATCCTTAATGGTATTCATGGAAACCTGTAGCTTAGTTTCCCTTGATCTTGATATGTCAAGTGATTCTCTTATTTCATAGACTGACATTGAGGGATCTGGGCCTTCTTTCCACTTAATTTTTCTTTCATAAAAGTCTTTTCTTATGATTGAATATTCCCTCTTCCCAATTGTTGTTCTCTTTTCAATAAATTTGGTCTTGTGAATGTAATAGTATTGTCCTACAACCACTACAACACATTCTATTCCAAGACATGAAGATGTAAATGAAAGGTTACTAGGGATTGCTGCCAGAGGAGTACATTCTTCTAGGGGAATAATGACCATACTTGTGCCAAGATTTGTCACCACATCTCTGATCATTTTCTCTAGTTCCCTTTCTTGTGATTTGGATGCATTTCTTTTTTCCTCTTCCTCCTTTTTCCCTTCCACATATTTAGTAGTTATTCATACTTTGTAGTGTCCCCGATCCAAAACCCTTTTGTAATTGTACATAGGCTAGTGAGCTGATTGGTACCAAGCAAAAATGTAATGTAGACTTAGGATGATAAGACATGGGAATCTAGTTTTGGTTTTTTTTGCATCAAAGTAGTGCACGGAGGAGTGTTAACAAAGACATGGTGCACATATTTTGTGTTGCCTGCACCTGGGAAAGTTCGCATATTGCACTATGTTGTGTGCACTTGGGTTAGTGCACATAAATGAATGTTCATGTTTTGAGGCCGGAGAGACTCTGTGATTATGAGACTGGTGAGACTGTATGTAGACATGATAGTGCACATATCCATGAAAATATAATCATGATTATTAATATAATATTGCATTGTTGTGCGCTGGCAGACTCAGAAGAAAAGAGGTGGGGGGCCTACTCCACCAAAAAAGGAAAAAGGGGGTGAGTCATAAGTCTTGGGGAATACTTTATAATATTTTCGAGAAAAGTGTAAATGTCAAATATATATATTATTTTATCCTAAGCTCCCGAGGGTAGGGAATGGGTCACCAAGTGGCTTAAAGTTACTTTTGAAGGAGACAAGTGTCAAGTATAAGGAATGCAATATATATTGTTTGTAATACCCCAAGGCCGAGCCCTTGTGAAATGTGATTATGTTTGTAGGCTAGTGAGCCAAGTAATTATAAACTAGTAGGATTGTGTGTTTACTAGGCCAGAGAGCCTAGATGCTAAGGCTAGTGGGCCTAATTTTTTATATGTAATTATGCAGATTATTAATAAAATACATCGTTGCGTGGAGACCGACCACGAAGAAAGAGTTATGGGGGACTAAGATCCATTGGGTAGGGAAAGGGATGGGGATGAGAGTCTAGTAAAGAGGGGCCAATCTTGAGGGCTTAACCCAAGGGAATATTATAATGTATTCCTGAAAAATACTAAAGTTGGAAAATAAACCCAGTTGTCCTAAGTTCCTGGGGAAAGGGAACGAGTGTTAAGTGGAGATCATGCAGCTTCAGGAAGACATGTGTCAACCTGGGAACATGCAGGTTTTAGGTGGGAAATTCATCTTGTTGTGGGTTCCCTCAACACGCTCGCGATGGTCGCCACTCGAGATATCATCCATACTCCCCACTGATGCATGCACTGAGAGAGGCAGAGCCTTGACAAAACCATCCATTTCCTCCATCGTCGATCTCTACAAATTTTGAAACCTCACACCCGGGTTCACAAACCATTCTGGTCACCTTCTCAAGGAGTTATCTCTCACCATTGTGGCTCTTTCTTGATCCTACAGGCTGACCATTCTCACCATTTTTTCTTGCTCACTCTCAGCATTCTGACCAGCCTAGCCATTTTAGTTTACCCATGAGCTCATCCTGAGGATTTTGGCCATCTCTTGTGTAGTTCACGCACACACTGAACAAGCACGCAACCAAATTCATTTACTCTTTGTGAACCTATATAGTTTGTTGAGTCGTCCCCTTGCCTTACCGAATTTTGGGGGTTGTAGACTAAAGAGACGGGTTGTCAGGCCTGTGGTTGAAGACATAGGTTGTCATGCCTGTGGTTGAAGAGGTGATTTTTCAGGCCCATGGTTGAAGAAGTAGGTTGTTAGGACTGTGAGAAACTATCTCCAGGCGAGAGAGGCTTTTGGGGAAGTGATTTCTCTTGGAGGGAGTCCAGCAGCCGCTACGAAGATCTGAGAATTCTTGATCCGGCTTGTTGCTAAAGCCTTGGAAGGGAAGTGGAGAAGTTGATGGATTGTGGAACAATGAAGGTGCATATTCCCAGGGTGGGACATTCATGTGGGGAATGAGAGTCCATGAGCAGTGGGCGTAAGTAGTCTCCTTGGAGAGAATCCTTCCAGTTTCAATGTGCAGTTTCCCTTAGCCTTAGCCTAGTCTAGGATTCCTTTTCCCTGGGTGGAGTTTAGTCCCAGCTCAGGGTTGAATCAATAATGAGAGTGATAAGAAATGTGGTCTAAGGATGGGAGGTTAGTGGAATTTTTGCACGCAGTCAGTGGTCTTATCATAAAAAGATAAGTACCAATTCTATTTTTTATTGTATGTTGTGTATCTTGTACATGTGTTATAATGTTATCCGACTTTCTTGTGTTTATTGCATGTGTGTTACTTTCACTTCAGCATGAATATGTGTATGAATATAATGTTATGTTTGTTTCAAATTTCATCATCATAAAAGATATATATATCAGAGAAGAAAAATGTTTCCTCTGTGGCGTTTCCTGACCTACTGGGAGGCCGAGGACATTACAAAATGGTATCAGAGCAGAGAACTAAAATATACAGTTGTTAGGTAGCATTGGACAGTAGAGGTTTTATGGTTAGGGACGTCACAAAATGGTATTAGAGCCATGGTTTCGACACTGAGCCTAGATGGGCCATGTTAGTGGTTAACGAAACAAAGGTGTTAGAATGAATTGTTGTCGAGAGGGAAAAATTTGAACCTCAGAGCATCCCTGGGTGCCAAGAAGGCACTGTGTGAACATTGGGACTGTGTTCAGAAGCTCAGGAATCATAATGTCTTAGGTAATGGAAAAAGATAAAGAATCCACAACCACCTTCATGTTGGGCCGTGAAGTTTGAAATTGGGCCATGGGATCTATTTGAGAGAAGGAGAATCCTTTACAACTGTCAGATCTGGAGAAAAGTGCATGAAATTTAACTTCCAATTCCTTCGGACTTCATGAATTCGGTGAAGTTTATGTGTTATAGAGAAGAAAGGGCCAAATATCGAAGTCCCGAAGTCCTGGAGTAGATCTACACTGTAGATCTGGGGAGAAGTGCATGATCGTTGGTTTTTGCCAAAGTTAGATCAGAGCTGTTAGCTCAAGTCAAAGGAAAGTGGTAAGGCACATCAGTGATGAAAGCATATCTCAACCATCAAATCTGCGCGTGGATGATTGTGATCCGTAGATCTCACAACAGTTCAGAGTTTGGCATTCAGGAGAAATGAGGTGTACTAAGGTGAATTCTCCTAAAATATCAAAGCCAACGTCCCAAAGTGACGTGGCATGATGATGTCACCCACAGTGATGTGGAATTCTTTAGTCCCGCCACGTGTTAGTAAGAGTGGAACTTTAATGAAATTGTTGGACCAAAATCAATCTGACATGTGGGGCCATGTGTCACTATATTATATAATGATAGATGTACTATTTGGATCCCGAAAGATAAAGTAGTTCAAAAGTTTGGCATTCGGAAGTTAATGATATTGTGGAAGTAAAAACTTCTGAAGCCCAAAGTGTCGAAGTTCCGAAGCACCAAAGTGACGTGACATGATGAAGTCACCTAGCGTGACGTGGATCTAACCTATCCTACCACATGTCACCTACTTTGTGCCTTTTTTTGATTAAGGTTGGTTGTCATTGATGTCAACCCTTGAAGAAAGTCCGGTAGAAAATTTTGGTAGAACAAAGGTTTGGGTAATGGACCCAAGTTTGTTTGATGTAAATATGACTCATTATTGTATTGTCATGTTTGATAAGACGTAAAAATGGATGAAATCCAAAGTGGTCCCCTTATGGTGAAATCCCTCATTGAAAGACGCTTTGCGGATTGATTTATCCTAGACATATGGTTAGAAAACCCATGCTTAATTGTGGA